>WNYA01000686.1:2538-94642 GCA_019512145.1 Engystomops pustulosus
ATGACATTACTTATCCTGTACTGATCCTGAGTTACATCCTGTATTATACCCCAGAGCTGTACTCACTATTCTGCTTGTGGTGCAGTCACTGTGTACATACATGACATTACTTATCCTGTACTGATCCTGAGTTACATCCTGTATTATACTCCAGAGCTGCACTCACTATTCTGCTGCTGGGGCAGTCACTGTGTACATACATGACATTACTTATCCTGTACGATCCTGACTTACATCCTGTGTTATATCCCAGAGCTGCACTCACTATTCTGCTTGTGGTGCAGTCACTGTGTACTGTGACCATAATCTATTGTCAGTCGTGATGTAATGATGGGTCAGTGGTATCTATATAGAGGTCTTGTAAGGGAGGGGAGAAGATAGCATGTGACATCATCTATTGTCAGTAGTGATTGTAATGATGGGTCAGTGTTATACTTAGAAGTCCTTGTAACGGAGGGGGAGGAGATAAGCTGTGCATCATCTATGTCAGTAGTGATGTAAACGATGGGTAGTGTTATCTATCTAGAGGTCATTGTACAGGGAGGGGGAGGAGATAGCTGTGACATCATCTATTGTCAGTAGTGATGTAAATGATGGGTCACCACTGTTATCTATATAAGAGGTCATGTCCAGGGAGGAGGAGGAGATAAAGCTGTGACCATCATCTATTGTCAGTAGTTGATGTAATGATGGGTCAGTGTATCTATATAGGGTCATTGTACAGGGCGGGGGAGGGGGAGGGATAAGCTGTGACATCATCTATTGTCAGTAGTTAGTGATGTACTGATGGGTCAGTGTTATCTATACAGAGGTCATTGTACAGAAGGAGGAGGAGATAAGCTGTGCCATCTATTGTCAGTAGTGAATGTAATGATGGGTCAGTGACTATCTATATTAGAGGTCATTGACAGGGAGGTGGGGAGATAAGCTGTGACATCACTATTGTCAGAGTGATGTAAGATGGGTCAGTGTTATCAATATAGGGTTCATGACAGGGAGGAGGAGGAGATAAGCTGGGAATCTATTGTCAGTAGTTGATGTTAATGAGGGGTCAGGGTTTCTATATAGAGGTCATTGTACAGGAGAGGAGGAGGAGATAAGCTGTGACATCATCTATTGTCAGTAGTGATTGTAATGATGGGGCAGTGTTTATATATATAGAGGACATTGTTTCAGGGGAGGGGGAGGAGATAAGTGTGACATATTCTATTGGTCCGTAGTGAGTAGGATGGGTCAGTGTTATCTATATAGAGGTCATTGTACAGGAGGGGGAGGAGATAGCTGTGACATCATCTTTGTCAGTAGTGATGTAATGATGGGTCAGTGCTATCTATATAGAGGTCATTGTACAGGGAGGTGGAGGAGATAAAGCTGTGACATCATATATTGTCAGTATGATTGTAATGATGGGTCAGTTGTTATCATTTAGAGGTCATTGTACAGGGAGGAGGAGGAGATAAGCTTTGTGAATTCTATTGTCAGTAGTGATTAAATTTGGGGGGAATGGGTCCGTTTATCTAATTAGAGGTCATTGTTAAAGGGAGGAGGAGGAGATAAGCTGTGACATCATCTCTTGCAGTAGTGATGTAATGATGGGGCAGTGTGATCATATAGGGACATTGTACAGGGAGGGGGAGCGAGATAAGCTAGTGACATCATCTATGGCAGTAGGATGTACGGATTGGGTCCACGTGTTATCTATTATAGAGGTCATTGTACAGGGAGGGGAGGAGCTAAGTTGTGACATCATCTATTGTAAGTAGTGATGTAATGATGGTCAGTGTTAATCTATATAGAGGTCATGGTACAGGGAGGGGGAGGCGAGAAGCTGTGACATCATCTATTGTCAGTAGTATACTGTGATGTAATGTGGGTCAGTGTTATCATATAGAGGTCATTGTACAGGGAGGAGGAGGAGATAAGCTGTGACATCATGTATTGTCAGTAGTGAGTAATGATGGAGTCGAGTGTTACTCTATAGAGGTAATTGTACAGGGAGGGGGAGGGGATAAGCGTGACATCATCTATTGTCAGTAGATGTAATGATGTGTCAGTGTGATCTATATAGAGGTTCATTGTACAGTTGAGGTGGGTGAGGGGATAAGCTGTGACATCATCTAGTCAGTAGTGATGTAATGAGGCGTCAGTGTTTGTTATCTATATAGAGCATGTACAGGGAGGGGGAGGAGATAAGCGTGTGACATATCTATGGTCAGTAGTGATGTAATGATGGGTCAGGGTTATCTTTATAGAGGAAATTGTACAGGGAGGGGGCGGAGATAAGCTGTGACATTCATCGATTGTCAGTAGTAATGTAATGATGGGTCAGGTTATATATTAAGAGGTTCATGTTACAGGGAGGGGAGGAGATAGCTTGTGACATCATCTATTGTCAGTAGTGATGTAATGATGGTCAGTGTTATCTCTATAGAGGTCATTGTAAGGGAGGAGGAGGAGATAAGCTGTGACATAATTATTGTCAGTAGTAGTGATGTAATGATGGCGTCAGTGTTATTATATAGAGGCATGTACAGGGAGGAGGTGGAAGATGAAGCTGGACATCATCTATTGTCAGTAGTGATGTAAATGATGGGTCAGTGTTATCTATATCGAGGTCATTGTACAGGAGGGGGGGAGATAGCTGTGACATCATCTATTCGTCAGTAGTGAGTTAATGATGGTCAGTGTTTACTATTATAGAGTCATTGTAAGGGAGGAGGTGGAGTTGGAAAATGCTATGTGACATCATTATTGTCAGTAGTGATAATGAGGGCTAAGTGTTATCATATAGAGGTCATTGTACATGGGAGGGGATGGAGATAAGCGGTGACAGATCTAGGTCAGTAGTGATGTTCTGATGGGTCAGGGTTATCTATATAGAGGTCATTGTACAGGGGGAGGTGGAGAGATTAGCTTGAAATAATCTATGTCAGTCGTGATGTACTGATGGGTCAGTGATCTATATAGAGGTCATGTACAGGGAGGAGGTGGAGATAAGCTGTGACATAATTATTGTCAGTGTGATTGTAAGGATGGGTCAGTGTTTCTAGATAGGGTACTTGTACAGGAGGGGGGAGAGGAGATACCTGTGACATCAATCTATTGTCAGTAGTGATGTAATGGATGGGTCAGTGTATCTAGATAGAGTCATTGTTACAGGGCGGAGGAGGAGAAAGCGTGTGACATTCATCTATATTGTCAGTAGTGATAATGATGGGTCAGTGTTATTATATAAGAGGGACATTGTACAGGGAGGGGGAGGGATAAGGACTGTGAATCATCTATGTCAGTGGTGATGTAATGATGGGTCAGTATTATCTAGATAGAGTCATTGTACAGGGAGGGGAGGAGATAAGCTGTGGACATCATCTATTGTCAGTAGTGATGTATGAGTGGGTCAGTGTTATCTATATAGAGGTCATTTGTACTAGTGAGGGGAGGAGATAAGCTGTGACATTCATCTATTGTCAGTAGTGAGTAATGATGGGTCAGTGTATCTATATAGAGGTCATGTACAGGAGGGCGAGGAGATAAGCTGTGACATATCTTTGTCAGTAAGATGGGGATGATATAGAGGGTTTTGTAAGGTGACACATTCCCTTTAAGGCCATAACTAGGGCTTGGGAGGAATACTGGTTCCGTTGCGAGCTAAATTTTACATTTTAAGAAACTAAGAAGTCTAAACAAAGTCGTGGAACCTGTAGCCATTTAAGAAATCTCCCATGAGAATACATCCTCTGCACTTTCTCACTCCAGTCCTGTATCTCACACAGGGGAAGGGGGGGGGGGGCAAGTGCTCTGTGACAAGGAAAACAGCCTGTGAAGGAAGCATTGGAGGCTCAGGTAAACACACAGAGCCCTTCTGGCTCATAAACATATTGTAAAGGTTGATTTTTAAGAAGTAATGAGGCCGCTGGATGAGAAGAAGAAAACACCCCTTGAATAAATGTATGTGACTGGGATATTTACCAGACCACGAGAGGGGTGGGGTCTCCTGTACCCATGTCCATGGGTGGATGTGACCTTTCTTCTGGGTTTTGAGCCTTTATGTGATGATATTGTGACCACTGGAGACTCCATGAGAGGTTACCACCAAGGATAGAAGCGCAGGTCTCCATTAGAGCTCCATGAAGCCTGTGTCTGGATGCGGCGGAGGGTCACGTGCTGCTCCGTCAACGCACCAGGGCCCATGACTAATCACATATAGCGCGGTGTTACCGCGGCCGCTCTGACTGAAGCAGCTCCTCAGCCATGATTGACTTGCGTCCGCTCCAGCCAATCAGCTGCGGCCAGAGAACCGCTTCCTCAACCACAAGAATTTCTTTCCACAGACCCTTATTCTGAAAGACCAACACTTCGGCACACACCCCAAACGTTATTCTCGCGCCCAATCGAGCAACGGGCGACTATCCTGATTGATAGGCAGCTTCTCCATCGCCAAAGAACGCAGTAACAGAGCGAGTCATTCCAATGGAAGGCGCGTTAGCGGGTAGACGCGAGGGGCGGGTTTTTGATCACTGACGTTACTTCGTCCACCGCTTCCTTTTTTGGCAGGCGCCGATTGGCTAGCTGACATGCGGCGCATGACGTGTGTGGGGTGAATGACGCAGCTTCTTTGCCGTGCCGCAAGCTCCTCCCCCAGCCGCAGTCGTCACACAGTGAGAGACAACGGGTGCCAGACGTTCAGCGCTAGCGGGTCCGAGTCGGGGGCGGAGCAGCAGCATAGCGAACCATCCCGCGGACTCGTCACCATCCAGCTGCAGCGGCGGCGGGCGCCACGGCCCGGACTCTCAGGATGGCTTCCGGATCTGAGTAAGTGACGGGCCGGTAGGCCGCGGCGTCCGGGGCCTGTGCTCCGACTCATCCCGAGAGGGGCCCGGCGGTGCTACCCTCACGCCCGGGCCGGCGCTGCTGCGGCCTAGTCCTCCGCCTTGCGGCCCGTACATCCTGCTGTGTCATGCAGGCGAGGGCCCAACCGACAGCACCAGCACCGGCCCAGACAGTGTCCGTGTATACAGCAACGGGCTCTATACAGCACCGCCGGCCGCTGGGAGTTGTGTCCACACCAGTCATAGATGCGCTGGCTCTCCCGTGTAAGAATGGGAACAGAGGGGCCTCAGTGATCAGTACAGGCCTGCTGAGGGGAAGTTGTAGTCACACCAGCAGTAGCCTTGCTCTATCTCAATAAGACCTGGCACAGGATGGGGACTTAGTGATGCTGGGAGTTGAGTCCTCTCCGGTCAGTCATCCCCCACTCCATCCATTAAAGACCTGGAATAGAAAATGGGGCCGTGGTGATCAGTACAGTGCTTGTTGGGAGTTGTAGTCTTCAATTGAGAGAACCCACCCCCGGTACAGCAGGGGTCGGGACAACCTTTCTTCCTTCTGTCCCATAGTAAGGCCACATCACCCTGAGGAGTGGCGGGGGGGCCCTGACTCTTTAATCTTGTGGACACCCACATAGAGACTTCAAAGAAGAGACTATAATACACTACTAAAGTCTGCCCCATCCCCGTGTTCGCCCTGACAGATCCAGGGGTGATGCCGTGCACTGGATAACGGTTGACCTCTCAACTCTGTGGTCACATTAAAAAAAATCCTCTTAAGAATAAGAGGGGGGGGGGGGGCACATGGAGGAGGGACGAGTGTTCTGTCCGACTTGTGTATCCTTGGTTACACCACAATCTGGTGACCTGTGACTCCCAGAACATAAGGTGGTATTACCCAGCGTACACCAGGAGGGGGGGCGCCGGAGTGTCCTCAGCTCATCTAGTAGTATAAATCACCTCGGATATCAAGCATCTTAACATCAATTCAGTGTTTCATTCAAGGGGTTTTCCAGGACTGGCGCTGCCAGCAAAAACTTCATTTTAAGAAGTAAGAAAACTTTTGTGAAAGGGTTTTCCCAGGAAACAGTTACGCCCTAGCACAGGATAGGCCCTAACTTGCTGATTGGTGGGGGGTCTGAGAAGGGGGGGGAGGGGGGAACCTCTTGTTTGGACCCCTCGGTCGACTCCATGGGAGGGGGGATTAGCAGAGCAAACCGGCAGCGCATGTCCACGAATCCCCATCATACTTATGAGCTGAGGGAGATTGCTGAGCACAGCGCTCGGAGCGAGGGTCAGATCACAGTCAGATCTGGATATCTTACAGTTACGTTATAATCAAAAAAGATGAAGCGCGAAGAAAGAGAAAACGGAGCTGAGCTTGCTAAATGTCCATGATTTACACAACTGTGCGGCCAAGCTGAAGCTGAAGGATACGTTCTGAATAGACAGACCGTCTCCGGCTGGCTCATAGTCCTTGGGCGACGGGTTGATACCCCCCTGCGCCTCACTGCTTCACACTACCGAATTATCTGCCTGGGAGCAGTATCAGCAGCACTAGAGCGCCCCCACAGGATGAGAGGAGCATTACACAGTTCATTAAAGGGAACCGGTCATCAGAAATTGGCCTTAATGAACCACCCCAGCAGATCTGTCCGGCAGATGAGCAGCTTATAGATGAGGTTGGTTCACGTTGCGTTGGAATCATCCAGAAAATCAAACTTTAAAGTGAGATTTACCAAGGAGGCGGAGGTTTAATACTGAGTCAAAGCTCTCCCGGCCCTGAACTCCTCCTCCCACGTGGACTGAATCATGCGCTGGACTTCAGGGGATTTAATCAGTGATGTGCCTGGAAGCAGGAGGAGGAGACGTAATTATACAGTGAAGGGGTCGCTCTAAGCCGAGAGTGTTATCACCTCTCCCACCTTGCCTCCATGGCTTCTTAAAACCATTTACATTCAATTATAGTTTGATTTCTGTGTGATGTCACCGAACCAGGCATGAAGGAAACGTCATCTAGAAGTGCTATGTGCTTGACAACAACTGTAATACTACACCTGATGACAGGTCCCTCCTTACCCGGGGGCCTGCGACACCTCTGAATGTCCACATGGATCTGCGGGGTAGGACGGGGACTGTGTAAATGTTCTGAAGGCAGCTGATGCCGATGGGGGGCTGTGAATTTCCCCACGCCTGTACGACGGGTTTTGTCTATCTGTTCATGTAGGGCCCACTGGCCGGGTCCCCATACATCCCCACAGCCCCAAGGGCGTGATGGAGAACCTTGGAGTCCAGCAGTGCCAAACTTCAACCAAAATCCCACTTATATGGTTGCACAGGCCACACATGACATTGTAAGCGGGTAAATTATTGGAACCCCTGATAGAGTATGACAACAGGGTTTACGCAATAGGATTGACTGTCCTGAGTCACCAATATAATCAGAAATATGATGGACGAAAATCTGGATGTAAGCTTCCCCCAGGGTCCCAGAGCAGAGCTCCAAAACTATTGCTTCTACCTGTCCACATTTCTCGTTTTCTCTGTACCCTAACCAATCTGATATTGGGGTGTCCTGTGGATAGGATTTCCTGACTGTTGGCCTTTATTGATGGTGTGAACCATGTTCCCTGTTAATTCTGGGGACTCCACGTCTGGTGTATAGTCTCAGGATGGACTGCGTAGTACGGTGTACGCACCCCCGCCAGGAATCCTGGAGGCATGCAAGAACAGGTCCCTGTGATTTGGGGACGTCTGTGTATACAGGCTGGATGGTGTCCACCCCCGCCATGAACCTGGAGGCAGAACAGGTCCTTTGATTCTGGGGACGTCTGTGTATACAGGATGGATTGGTGTCACCCCCGCCATGAATCCGGAGGCAGAAACAGGTCCCGTGATTCTGGGGACTTTGGTATACAGGATGGATGGTGTCACCCCGGCATGAAGCGTCATGGAGGACCAGAACGAGGTTCCATTGTGTATTCGGAGGGACGTCTGTTGTATACAAGGATGGTTGGTGTCACCCCCCGCCATGGAATCCTGGAGGCAGATACAAGGTACTATTGTGATTCTGGGGGAAGTCTGTGTATACAGGATGGATGGTGTCAGCCCCCCAGCCAGTGAAATCCTGGAGGCAGAAACAGGTCCCTGTGAGTCTGGGGGGGACGTCTGTGTATACAGAGTGGATGGTGTCACCCCGCCGATGATTCCTGGAGGCAGAAACAGGTCCCGTGATTCTGGGACGTCTGTTTTTGTAACGGATGGATGAGTGTCACCCCCGCCATGACACGCCAGAATCTGGAGGCAGAACAGGTCACTGTGATCTGGGGGCGTCATGTGTTTATACAGGATGGATGGTTGTCACCCGACATGGAAATCCTGGAGGAAGAACAGGCCCGTGATTCCGGGGGACGTTGTGGTATACAGGTAAGGGATGGATGGTTGTCAACCACGCCATGAATGTCCTGGAGGCAGGAAACAGGTCCCTGTGATTCCGTGGGGAAGTCTGGGTGGAAATACACGGATGGATGTGCGTGTCACCCCGCCATGAATCCTGGAGCAGAACAGGTCCCTGTGATTCTGGGGGGAGTTCTGTGTATACAGGTATGGATGGTGTCACCCCGCCATGAATCCTGGAGGCCGGAACAGGGCTCCGTGTGATTCTGCAGGCACCGTTAGCGTGTTCACTACCATGGAGGCGATCGGTGTGTCACCCCGCCATGAATCCTGGACGGAAGCACAGGTCCCTGTGAGTCGCTACAGGAAGGCGCAGTCATGGGGGAGGATATTAGACCCTGGAGATTTTATTTATGGGGCAGTCCTGAGTGTCACAGATAGGAGTCGCCCTTCTAAAACTTTGGGTTGCAGTTGAGTTGTTGGTTAGAGACTTGGGCAGGTGTCTTGGTTGTGCGATGGTAATATGTATACATGTAACGTAATAGAGCGCCTCCGCTCTACCTATAGATGATGACGAGTGCCTGGGCTGCCATGTATATGTGGCACGTTCGCGTCTCGGGTTACCCGGGCGTGGGTTTTGCGGCGTGGCTCGTCCTCCTGCTGCTCAGTGATCACTTCAATTCTGTCAGGGAATATAAAGAAACGACTCGCCCTCCCCCAACAGCATGAGTCAAGCCAGATTACCCCTCGGAGGGGCAAAAAATGCAGAGGGTGACCCCCTGACCCCGGACCTGCTGACACATCCCTCTCCTCCCTCTGTACAGGAGCCGCACGTGGTCCCGTTGTATGTGTGTTGGGGGAGACAGTAATTCATTATGGCAATTGGTTTTTGCCTCGATGTGCACGGGACCCGATATTATAGGAGTATACCCGCGCGCTCTAGTGTAGCATCCACCAGGGTATTATGTACCACCCGATCTAGGTCTAGCAACCACCGGGTATTATACCCAGCTCTTAGTGTAGCACCACCGGTATTATACCCCCCGCTCTAGGTAGCACCACCGGGTGGGTATTATACCCCCGCTCGTGGTGTAGCACCACCCAACGGTATTAACCCCCGCTCTAGTGTAGCAGCCAGCCAGGTATTATACCCCCGCTCTAGTTTTAGCACCACGGGGGATGTATACCGGCCGCTTGTGGTGAGCACCACCAGGTATATACCCCCCGTCTGGCTGTAGTACACCAGGGTATTATACCCCCGCTCTGCGTTGTAGCACCACCGGGTATTATCCCCCCGCTCTAGTGTAGCACAACAGTATCTATACCCCCGCTCTAGTGTAGACCAACAGGTATTATACCCCCGCTCTAGGGTAGCACCACGGGTATGATACCCCGCTCTGGTGTAGCACCAAGGTATATACCCCCGCTCTGGTGTAGACCACCAGTATAACCCCCGCTCTGGTTGTTTTTTTTTTTTGCACACCGGGTATTATACCCCGCTCTGGGTGTAGCACCCACGGGTATTATACCCCCGCTCTGGTGTGTAGTACCACAGGTATATACCCCGCTCTGGTTGTAGTACGAACAGGTATTATACCCCCGCTCATGAGGAATGTAGCACGACACCAAGTAGTATAGTCCTAATACCCCACGCTCTGGTTCGCTTGTAGCACCACCGGTATTATACCCCCGATCTGGTTGTGGTCGCGGACACCACCAAGGTATTTAGACCACGCTCTGGTTGTGGTGTAGCAACGCCAAGCCAGGGTATTTATACCACCCGCGCTGGGTAGTACCACCGGGTGTATCTATACCCGCTCTAGTTGTAGCACCGACCAGGTATTGATAACCCCCGCTCTGGTGTAGAGTACCACCGGGTATTGTGCGCCGGCAGGTTGTAGTACCACGGGTGTTGTGCCGCCCCCGCCTCTGGTGTTCGTACCACACCGACGAGCTATTATACCCACGCTCTAGTGTTGCACCACCAGGAGTATTATACCCCCGCATGGTGTATTTCAGTACCACCGGGTGGTATGTGTGCCGGCCGCTGGAGGGGGGGTAAAAGCTGCCGCTCATGCTGCTAGTGACTGTGCATCGTATTGCAGAATTGAGTCCCTTTAACAAATATGATGCGATGTGACTGCTCCTGTTACCACCCCGCCCCCCGCAGCAGCCGGCCATCTTTGTGAGTCAGTAGTAACGGGAGCCCGGTTTACATGAACAGGAAACATGGAAGTCTGACTGATGTGGGAGATGAAGGGAGGCCGCGTTCACTATGATGCACCAGACGGCAACCAGTTGACAGGAGAATAAAAATATATCAGGAAGTAGGTACATGGCAGGTCCTGGGAGGGGAACATGAGCCAAAATATCTCCCGACCCCCTGTCATGCTAGGGGAAGGGACATTAGGACCTTTCATTATGTCACATTTTGACTTTGTTTTCTATGCATTGAGTGATTCTTGACTTTCGCAGTGCAGTGGAAATGTAATGGCTCACGTGACAACGATTCAAGTTTGAGTCAAAAGTCCAATTCTACTTTTCTATTATGAAGCATTTTTAGGCAGCTTCGGGCTTAGTTCCTCTTACGTTGAGCTAATCTCGTCTCAGTTTCTCCCTCTGAGATCTAAGGCGATGATGCTTGTCCACTGCGTTTCTCAGCAGAGACGAGCCGGAGCCCACAACGGATGATTGTAGACAGAAAAGCCATCAATGAGACAACAGCGTGGTCGTCTCCCTTTGTCCCAGGTAAGTGGCCGGTGGTCATGTGTGTTGTGTCCGGCATGTAAAGAATAGGTAGAATCACGAGACTCCACTGCTGTAGCCGGACCTCACGGCCTACAGTCTTCCCTGACCCCCCGGCCTGTGTCCAGATACAGGACAGGCTATAGGGCGGGCTGCTTGGGATATGTCATGTACTGTACGTTGTTGGTCGTTCTTATCTGTAGAGGCGAACTTTCTGAAGGGAAAGTCTGTATAATTCTTCGCATCTGTGGGTAAAATGGATGCGCTCCAGCTGTTCCGGGGAGACACTGTGCTCCTGCAGGGAAGAAGAGGCGAGAAGGGAGAAGCGTGTGCATCGTCCTGTGCGATGACACCTGCTCCGATGAGAAGAGCCGTATGAACAGGGTGCTGCGCAATAACCTGCGGTGTGCGATGGGAGATGTAAGAAGGTAGTCGCCTAATTTGCAATAAGGGATGTGTAAAGGGGTTTTTTATGGTGCCAAAAAAAACAAGTCGCTATTAGTGGTGGTGCAGACACTGCCGAGGTGGTGTTTCAACTGATACTGATCATGTATGTGGGGTTGGGTCATGATGAAGCTGTGCTGCACTTAGGACGACGATACATGCAGACACTAAGCGGGAAAGGGCAGAACAATGGAAGTTACAGCGAGTGTTATTGTCACGTGTGTGTGATGTCAGGTCCGCAACCTTCTATCCAGGTCTGTCCGTTGTTTTGTATAGTTATATCTACGGGTTAAGAATAGGGACAGTTGTTGTCCTGGTTGCTGGTAACCCGTGCAGGTGGTGACTCTTGTCTTTGTCTCGCCAGCATCCAGCCTGTTCTGATGTGCAAAGTACGGCAAACGCATCCACAGTCCTGCCCATCGATGACACGGTGGAGGGGATCGCAGGGAATTCTCTTTGAGTGATTGAAGCCTTATTTCCTGGAAGCCTATAGGCCAATCAGAAAAGGTTACCGCCCCCCTGTCCTGTGAACGCCTGCGGCTATACGGCCCTGATTAATCAGTACATCTGTAGTGGCAGCCTCCTGTAGTGTAGTGATTTCTTATATGTGCATGCGGTACAGGTGTGATCTCTGATGCCTGATAACAGAGGTTTGTTAGTAGATAATATATAGGAAGGTATGGGCTGTACTGAGATGAGTACTGAGACATAACGTAAATTAACTATATGCAAAGTAAAATATGGCGGAAGAAGCCACAACTGTAAGGCAATGGATGGAGCCTAAGCCCCGCCACAGGACATGTTGGGCGGGCACCATGGCCTCCTCTGAGACCAGAAGGGAACTTCTAACGATCCAAAAAAAACAGTGGGTCAGGCCGTGTGGTCTGCGCTTTGGCGGCCGGGATCCTGGTCTCTCAGTTCTTCAGAACTTGTCAAAAATCTGAGTTTAGTATGTAATAAGAAAAATGATGAGAGGCCGAGAAGCGATACAGATAACTAGTATAAGGTTGGCTGAGGATGATCTGTATCAAGCTTGTGCCGCGCCATTCTGTGACGGCAGAGGTTATGATTATTGCAACCATAAAGTCCAGATGACGGATCGGGTGGTGACTTTCCTTTTGTCATACAGGTGACATTTTCCTAGTCGCGGAGGGAATGCGTGCCGTGGAGTTCAAGGTGGTGGAGACTGATCAGCCCGTTACTGTATTGTGGCCCAGATACCGTATCACTGTGAAGGAGAACCCATAAAAACGGGATGGTAGGGAATGCGGCCATTACTCATTCTTTACTCAGCTTCTCCTATGGAGGGGGGAGAGGGCACTAGACGGGGGGTGGTCTTCCTTTGTGGCACTAGAGGGGGGGGGGTTTTCTCTGTTGGCTCTAGAGGGGGGGTGGGGGGTGTTCTGTCTTTGTGGGCTAGTATTGATGATTTATACAAGAGCTGTGGTTTCCAGACGAGGAGGAGTTCTGAGATGAAGATGGGGTTACGATGACCCTTGGGGGTGCAGGGAAACAATTGGCTCAGATCAAGGAGATGGTGGAGCTGCCCCAGGCAACCGGGCGCTCTTCAAGGCTATGGTGTGAAGGTAACTTCTGGGACACTGATTGAAGGATTTGTGAGTGTTGTGGTCATGACGTGTGATGCGTGTGAATATGTCTGTAGCGCCCCCTCGTGGTATCTGCTGTACGGACCCCAGGAACGGGGAAAACCTCATTGCCCGAGCTGTGGCAATGAAACCGGCGCATTCTTCTTCCTGATCAATGGTGAGATCTTCTGTCATGTTCCGCAGTTGTACGAAGCTTCTGTTCTTTCTGCTCATTGATGGATGGTCGAGTCCCGATTGATGATATTGAACTAGCATAGGATAGGTCCCCAATACTAAGCTTGGGGAAACCCCCTACAGTTAATGTATTGCTGCTGCTATGTGGGATCAGTGAACCGGTCTAGTAAACTGCCGCTTGTCGTCGGTCCTGGGATTGAGTAAATTGGCTGGAGCGTCCGAGAGTTAACCTGCCGCAAAGCCTTGAAGAAGCGCGAGAAGAACGCCCTGCCATCATCGTCATTGATGAACTGGATGCCATTGCCCCTAAGCGAGAGAAGGTAAGAGCTGCCGCACCCCCTGTGTTACGGTGACGTTCCCCTTAGCTTGATTCTCACACATTCTGCTCATTTGTTACGGGTGGACGTCCCCTTAGCTGATTCTCACACCTTCTTGCTCCTTCTCTCTCGACACACGGAGAGTGAGCGCCAGAATTGTCTCCGCTGCTAACGCTTATGGACGGCCTTGAAAAGAGGGCACACGTATCGTCGATGGCCGCCACCAACCGACCCAACAGCATAGACCCAGCATTAGCGCTCGGTATAAGCCCCGGTAGTGATGCCTGCGTGTAGTAGGAGGGTGGACTCAGCCCCTTCCTTATATATTCACTTGTGTCTTTCTCCAGGCCGTTTGGACAGAGAAGTGGACATTGGAATCCACGAGCACGGCAGGACGGAAATCCGTACAGATTCACACAAAGAAACATGAAACTGGCAGAGATGTCGATCTAGAACAGGTAAGAAATATTGCCTTGTGGGGCAACGTCCCAGAATTTACTGCAAAATACTCTACAAGTGTGTCCTGCTTCTGTCCTGTAGGTTGCTAATGAGACCACGGGCCATGTTGGTGCTGATCTGCCGCCCTGATGTGCTCAGAAAGCCGCCCTCCCTGCAGGGAGATCCGCAAGAAGATGGAACCCTATGATCTGGAGGATTTTGATTGAAAAATATAGATGCTGAAGTCTGAATCCCTGGCTGTCACTAGGAGACTTCCGGGTAGTCGGGTCTGGTCGATGTCGTCTTGTGTGGATTGGGGTTCTATCTTTGGGTATACAAAAGTAAACCCGTCTTCTTATGCGTGTAGTGGGCGCGTAGTCAGAGTAGCCCTCAGCGCTGCGTGAGACGGTGGTGGAGGTGCGCAGGTCACCTGGAAGATATGGTTGTTTGAGATGTCAAAAGGGAGCTGACAGGGAGCTGGTACAGGTAGGTTCATCATAATGTAGTAAGTGGTCCAGAAGTGAGCGGCAACGCCCTGTAATGTGACCTGTGTCCTTGCAGTATCCTGTGGAGCATTCCAGCAAGTTCCTGAGTTGTATGGGCACCCCCTCTAAGGCTTCGTGTTCTGATGAGCCAGCACCTGCGGTGCGGTAAGGACGTCTTGCTAGCGGCAGAATGGACCAATGAATGATCAAGGGCAAACTTCATCCCATGTCAAAGCCCCCGAGCTGCTCACCTGTGGCGACGGCAGGTCTGAAGCCAATTGTGCGGGAGAATCTTGATAAGGTAAAGCACGGTGACTGCGGATGTCCCTCTTCAGGGACCTTCCGCCATCCTCTCCTCAGTCATGACCGTTTCTGTGGCGCAGGTCTCGGGAGTGCCCGCTCCCTGTGTCCTGTCTTCTTTGATGAGGTGGGACATCCATTGCCAAGGCCCCGAGGAGGCTAACATTGGTGATGGCGGTGGAGCCGCTGATTGATAGAGTCATCAACCAGATCCTGACTGAGATGGATGGATGTCTACAAAAAGAATGTGTTCATCATAGGCGCCAACACAACCGACCCGACATCATCGACCCGGCCATCCTGCGCCCTGGACGTCTGGACCAGCTCTCTAATCCCCCTCCCCGAAGAGAAGTCCCGCAGCGCTATCCTGGAAGGCAACCTGAGGAAGGTCTCCGTGTCGCTAAGGTAGTGGAAGTCGTGCGGACGAAGTGTGTCTGTGACAATATTCGGTTTCATTTCTTCCCTAACCCTCTACGGTTGCTGGGTCGCTGCATAGGATCCAGTGGGATCTGGATTCTGGCTAAGATGACCAATGGGCTCTCTGAGGTGCTGACCTGAACTGAGTCTTGGTCAGCGGGCCCTCTGAGAATAAAGGAGCCATCAGGGAATCCATTGAGAATGAGATCAGACAGAGAGCAGGGAGACGACAGGGACCAGACCACTCTGCAAGTGTCGGTAGGTGCCGGGCATGCCGGCTGGGAATCAGTACTTGTCTCAGTGGGCTGTTCTGTGTCTGAACCTTAGTTGTGTCTCTGCAGGAGGTGGAGGAGGACGACCCCGTACCCGAAATCGAGGTGCTCACTTTGAGGGAAGCCCATGAGCTTCGGACCCGCCGCTCGTCAGGCCCGACATCAGAAAATATGCAATGTTTGCACAGATGTGCAGCAGAGCCGCGGACTTTGGCAGTTTCAGAGTACAGGCGAGCTAGTCCTATTGGGCGGAGCTAAAGTAGCCGAGCCGTAAACCGGATACACAACTTATCTGGAAGAAAGACCTGTCGACACTCCGTTGTGGTGCCTGGTGTCAAGCTGCAAGACGAGCGCGTCCCAGGAGCTGAGAGATTGATTAGATAGAACTACATAAGATCAAATCTTATCTGCTGGGAAGTGCTGCAATAGGGGGGGTTGATGGTGTGAGATAATGCAAGTGCTCTGCTGCAGGACATATTAAACTGTAATTCAATCTTATGACCCCAGGCAGAAGTCACGCGCGCGACTGCTATTGGAGCGAGAGGGTCACAGGAAATATCCAGCAGCATTGAATGACAGTGGATTGAATGGCCGTCTGATCGCTATGTGGGTGGTCAAACAACTGTTTTAAGTTCCAAGGCTAGAATAATACAAGTCTGAAGAAATAGACCTCAGTGGTAGCAGGGAGCATGCACCAGGGTCAGTGGAAATAGCTGTCAGCTGTAGCGACTGCATGTGCACAATGGGATCAGTGGAAATAGCTGTCAGCTGAGCATGCATGTGCACAATGGGTATCAGTGGGAAATAGCTGTCAGCTTTTGAGCATGCATGGTGCCACAGATGGGATCAGTGGATATAGTGTCAGCCTGAGCATGCAGGTACACAATGGGATCAGTGGAAATAGTTGTCAGCTGAGCATGCCTGTGCACAGTGGGATCAGTGGAAATAGCGTAGGACCGAGCTTGCATGAGTGCAGCAGGGGATAAAGTGGGAAAATCGCTGTAGGCGAGCTATGCATGGTGCACGTGGGATCAGTGGAAATATTTGTTAGGCCGAAGCATGCGTGTTGCACGACATTGGATCAGGGAGAATAGCGGTCCAGGTCGCGTGTGCATGTGCATAGAGGTGTGTAGAGTGGACATGGCTGCAGGGTTCCTGAGCAGCCTGAATATTTGCGACCATATTCACTAGCTGCAAGCAGATGTGGCACCGGGCTGTACAGGTGATGGAGTTCTCATGTTACGCTTATTTTGTCCACTTTAGGTTCCCCTTGGAGGCCAGGGAGGGCTGGTCAGACGCCAGGGAAGCGCGGGAGGAGCTGGCGGCAGCACTTTACTGAAGAAGAAGACGACCGCTACGGCTAGAGTGTGAGCGGGCGGCGCCGTCGTAATTGTAAAGCATGAATTCGTTACGTTTAATGGAAACTCTCTGCTTCCATTCCTCAGTCAGTTTACAGCGCAGCTGAAGATGCCCCCCCACTCCTGGTTTTTGTTTTGTTACCCGGGTGTGAGATGGAAGGGGCGAGCCGGGTCTCCCAGAGGTGACTATTTTGTTTCTCCTCCGCCCTGTAGAGCGCCGGTCGGGAGAGAGGGGGCTCCTTCCATGCGGAGAGCCTGGAAGTGCGCACGGATTTTTGTTGCTCTTGCTGCTCCGGGCCAAGATTGTAGCGTCCAACCTGAGACCTGGGGTCAAAGGGTTAATACACCACAATAAAACTGGAGATCGAAGCAACAAACCGCAGCGTGGGAATTTGTAACACTATTGGCTCTGGCCTGGACCACGTGGCCGCAGGCGGGAAACGGTTGCTGTGGGGTTTTTTGTGGTATTGGGCTAATGTTGTTGAGATTATAACTGTTAAACAAAAAACCGCAGGTTGACGTCAACGTGAGAATAAATGTCTGTCATGCGCGCGCTGTTCTCCGTGTTTTATAGGCATCCCCTTTCTAGTAACTGGGGAAAGGTCCTCGGATTGTGCCGGATCCGTCTCGCTGCTCCATGTCTCGCCCTCGTCCAGGACCGGGTTAAAAGTAGGTGACCGGGGAGGGCGGAATCCGGTTACCTGACATCACGGAGGCGGAGCTCTGTGGTGCTGCACCCTTAAATATACCCGACGTGTTACTTGTACATTCACCTGCACTTGGGTATCACAGCCGCCTCTATTAATATATAATTGTGACATCACATGGTCCACTGGGGGACAATACCAACGACAATGTGATGGACGCATAAGCGAGTTACCCAGTCGGTGGTCGGGTCGCTCCTGTAGGAGATACACGGGCGGCACAGAGTGCTACACCTTCGATCTACGTGTCGGCAGTTTGGATTCAGACAGCACGTCGAGTGCAGAGAGCTCCGAAGGGGGTTCAAGACCAAGTCAGTGGGGCAACATCCAACAGCCAGTGGACAGAGATCCCACCCTTTACGACCTTATCGCGACTTGAAGGTATCTATATCTCGCTTGAAATTGCAAATTGCCTCATTATAAAAAGCCGGACAATCAGGACGCCACTTGTTACGAAGCCCTGGGTCACTCGCCATAAGAGTCACTAATAATGTGCTCTTTATACTGTCAATGCCCACACATTATAATATACCATTGTGAATCCATCACCTACATAGCTTTGGTGCCTTGCGGTCAGAGTATGCGCGCTGCACAATAATACCCCGACGCCAGTACAATGATTGCTGCCACCGCCCCAGTCATGGTGGCTTCAAAAGACCTGCAGGATCCCGCCCCACCTTGTCCAGAAGGGGGCGACACTCAAGGCAAGAATCTCAACTCCGCCTTTATAGCAGGTGGTGCCTCTGATTGTGCGTAAAGCCGCGGGTACTGGCCCAGTTTCCATTGCCGGACGGTCTCCCAAACACATGGGGAACAAGGTGCAATAGGTAGCTGGAAAATGTGCACCAGGAATTGCACCTATTTCGGGGATTAATGTGGTCAGTCTTCCTCAGTTCGAAGCTATCGGGGGTAGTTTCGATCTCACTTTGATGGGAAAGCTCAGTAATCGCCCCGACGCAAAAAACTACACAGGGAACCTGGTCAAGACCGGAAGAGAACTGGAAACCTCAGTCAAGTAGATTATCAATAGTAGCACACTACAACATGGATATCTGTGAGACACGTTTAGTTTTTTTAGAGCTGAGGACTTCGGACGTTGGCAGGGAGGTTGTTCCTGAACAGCACCTTGGCCTGGTCAAAAACTGGTTGAAGAGGAGTAGTAAGGGTGTAGTGCATCAAATGCAGGTGCCTACTGGGGGCCTCACGATGCTGCCTCCCTGATAGAGCGCGCTTGCCAGAGGCACGAATCATACAAAGTCCCCCACCAGCATCATGATAAAATGTGCCCAGGTCCAGGCCAAAGACCCTCTGGATAGCTCAGGGAGGCCGGGAGAAGGTCTGTTTAGAACTCTATGGTATCATCTCCCCTCACTGTGTTGAGGAAGACATGAAGAAACAATCAGCAAGGGACTCGTCCCAAGACGTAACCCTGGGGGACATCATAGTATGATGGGGCTTATCGGCTATCGGATTGAAAGGTGGGACCATGTAATATTATAGTATTCAACACCTGCCAACGTATATGCGAGGTGTGTTGTGAATAAGGCCTCTACCTGTCAGGATCCATCTGGTGACCTGCGCACCTCGCCCAGGGGATAGTGGCAGCAGGGAGATTCCAGGTCCTAGCAGTGTAGGCCCTCACATGCCTGGAAAGAGCACACTAGTTAAGTGGGTGTATAGAGAATTAATCAAGATATGGCTGTATTGTGTTGGAGAGAGCGGACCCCTGACCAGGGGGAGTATAAAACCCTCCCCGTGTATGTAGGGGAGCACAGACCTTCTTGAACATATGCTCCTTATGGGGAGTCTGCTCTTCATTCTTTCCAACAGGTCTCAGCACATGGTCAGAGTGGGAGAGAGACAGTGCACATTAGACCTTCCGTGCTGACACTTAACCAACCGGAACTGAGTCAGGAGCTCTAATCCGAGCTGCAGCTTCAACAAGTCCATCTCCATTTCCCTCAGCTGCAGCTACACCATGACCACTCCAGTCCAGAATCTGCTGTGTGGGCCGTTTGCTTCTACCTGTTGTTAATAAAGTTATTTTGCAACAACGTTGCCGCGTTGATCCCTGGATCAGCTGTCACCACCAAGGGCTTCCCATCCTACCAGGGGACATCAAGTACATCAGCTTCTCCCTCCATAGTTCTTGAAACACCACCTGCCTGGCTGTTGGACAGCCCTCCGAGTCCCCCATTACCAAGCACAGGGACTTAGCGTGCCTAGGGCCGCAAACGCCAGCCAGCTCTGGTATTCTGGGGCCCCGGCTGAATCCAGGCCCCAAGAAAAAGGCTAGGCCCCGTGGGGGATGGGGGGATGTTGCAACAGCAAGGTGAGCGTCACAGATTGAGAGTTAGAATTCTGTGTTATAGCACTGCTTATTGTCAATGGACTCTATAGACGGGAGGTGGCCTCGGGGGTGTATGGGCGCCGCAAGTGATTGTGTATACAGCACAATCCCAGCACAGGAGGTTAATCCGTGAAAAGAACCTATAGCTCTGCTACATCTGAGCTGCAGCGTCTTCTAAAGCATTAAACCCGGAAGTCTGTGGCACAGCAAGGAGCTCAGCCCGCCAAAATCCTCGTGGTGGGGAATCCAGGATCTTGCTAAGCTCCGCCCATGAGTGGTGCGGGACCCATGCTCGCTCCGGGCGCGAAGAGCGAAATAAAAGCCCGCCACAGAACTTTGACCTCCACCCTCTGACACGAAGAGGACTTCTGCCAAACATCAACGCAACGCCAGAACTTTGGGGGACTTGTGGAGAGAGGTCGTTGAAATAATGTGGTTCCTCGGCAAGAGGGTAGAGTCTAGGACCAGCGTTCCTTGAAGATTTGGAAGACCGTGATCATGGTCTCTGCCCAACCGATTGGAAGACCCTTCACGGGACCCGGCGTGGCATTGATTGCATGACCCGGGCTCCGTCTACAGACCTACCCTCGGTGCACGTAACGGAAGCGTCATCGGCTTGATGAGTGATGATGAGGGAATTATATATGAAAGAATATATTGTGACTATTTGTGCTTCTAGAATAAACTTGGAAAACACTTTCACCATTAGCATATTGTCAGTAGTGATGTAATGATGGGTCAGTGTTATCTATATAGAGTCATTGTACAGGGAGGCGAGGAGATAAGCTGTGACATAATCTATTGTCAGTAGTGATGTAATGATGGGTCAGTGTTATCTATATAGAGGTCATTGTACAGGGAGGGGGAGGAGATAAGCTGTGACATCATCTATTGTCAGTAGTGATGTAAATGATGGGTCACCACTGTTATCTATATAAGAGGTCATGTCCAGGGAGGAGGAGGAGATAAAGCTGTGACCATCATCTATTGTCAGTAGTTGATGTAATGATGGGTCAGTGTATCTATATAGGGTCATTGTACAGGGCGGGGGAGGGGGAGGGATAAGCTGTGACATCATCTATTGTCAGTAGTTAGTGATGTACTGATGGGTCAGTGTTATCTATACAGAGGTCATTGTACAGAAGGAGGAGGAGATAAGCTGTGCCATCTATTGTCAGTAGTGAATGTAATGATGGGTCAGTGACTATCTATATTAGAGGTCATTGACAGGGAGGTGGGGAGATAAGCTGTGACATCACTATTGTCAGAGTGATGTAAGATGGGTCAGTGTTATCAATATAGGGTTCATGACAGGGAGGAGGAGGAGATAAGCTGGGAATCTATTGTCAGTAGTTGATGTTAATGAGGGGTCAGGGTTTCTATATAGAGGTCATTGTACAGGAGAGGAGGAGGAGATAAGCTGTGACATCATCTATTGTCAGTAGTGATGTAATGATGGCAGTGTTTATACTATATAGAGGGACATTGTTCAGGTAGGGGGAGGAGATAAGCTGTGACATATCTATTGTTCAGTAGTGAGTAAGGATGGGTCAGTGTTATCTATAGATGAGGTATTTTACAGGAGGGACGAGATAGCTGTGACATCATCTATTGTCAGTAGTGATGTACATGTGGGTCAGTGCGTTATCTATATAGAGGTCATTGTACAGGGAGGTGGAGGAGATAAAGCTGTGACATCATATATTGTCAGTATGATTGTAATGATGGGTCAGTTGTTATCATTTAGAGGTCATTGTACAGGGAGGAGGAGGAGATAAGCTTTGTGAATTCTATTGTCAGTAGTGATTAAATTTGGGGGGAATGGGTCCGTTTATCTAATTAGAGGTCATTGTTAAAGGGAGGAGGAGGAGATAAGCTGTGACATCATCTCTTGCAGTAGTGATGTAATGATGGGGCAGTGTGATCATATAGGGACATTGTACAGGGAGGGGGAGCGAGATAAGCTAGTGACATCATCTATGGCAGTAGGATGTACGGATTGGGTCCACGTGTTATCTATTATAGAGGTCATTGTACAGGGAGGGGAGGAGCTAAGTTGTGACATCATCTATTGTAAGTAGTGATGTAATGATGGTCAGTGTTAATCTATATAGAGGTCATGGTACAGGGAGGGGGAGGCGAGAAGCTGTGACATCATCTATTGTCAGTAGTATACTGTGATGTAATGTGGGTCAGTGTTATCATATAGAGGTCATTGTACAGGGAGGAGGAGGAGATAAGCTGTGACATCATGTATTGTCAGTAGTGAGTAATGATGGAGTCGAGTGTTACTCTATAGAGGTAATTGTACAGGGAGGGGGAGGGGATAAGCGTGACATCATCTATTGTCAGTAGATGTAATGATGTGTCAGTGTGATCTATATAGAGGTTCATTGTACAGTTGAGGTGGGTGAGGGGATAAGCTGTGACATCATCTAGTCAGTAGTGATGTAATGAGGCGTCAGTGTTTGTTATCTATATAGAGCATGTACAGGGAGGGGGAGGAGATAAGCGTGTGACATATCTATGGTCAGTAGTGATGTAATGATGGGTCAGGGTTATCTTTATAGAGGAAATTGTACAGGGAGGGGGCGGAGATAAGCTGTGACATTCATCGATTGTCAGTAGTAATGTAATGATGGGCAGGTGTAATATCTAAAGACGGTTCATGGTTGACAGGGAGGGGAGGAGATAAGCTGTGGACATCATTATTGTCAGTGTGATTTAATGATGGGTCAGTGTTGACTCTCTATAGAGGTCATTGTAAGGGAGGAGGAGGAGATAAGCTGTGACATAATTATTGTCAGTAGTAGTGATGTAATGATGGCGTCAGTGTTATTATATAGAGGCATGTACAGGGAGGAGGTGGAAGATGAAGCTGGACATCATCTATTGTCAGTAGTGATGTAAATGATGGGTCAGTGTTATCTATATCGAGGTCATTGTACAGGAGGGGGGGAGATAGCTGTGACATCATCTATTCGTCAGTAGTGAGTTAATGATGGTCAGTGTTTACTATTATAGAGTCATTGTAAGGGAGGAGGTGGAGTTGGAAAATGCTATGTGACATCATTATTGTCAGTAGTGATAATGAGGGCTAAGTGTTATCATATAGAGGTCATTGTACATGGGAGGGGATGGAGATAAGCGGTGACAGATCTAGGTCAGTAGTGATGTTCTGATGGGTCAGGGTTATCTATATAGAGGTCATTGTACAGGGGGAGGTGGAGAGATTAGCTTGAAATAATCTATGTCAGTCGTGATGTACTGATGGGTCAGTGATCTATATAGAGGTCATGTACAGGGAGGAGGTGGAGATAAGCTGTGACATAATTATTGTCAGTGTGATTGTAAGGATGGGTCAGTGTTTCTAGATAGGGTACTTGTACAGGAGGGGGGAGAGGAGATACCTGTGACATCAATCTATTGTCAGTAGTGATGTAATGGATGGGTCAGTGTATCTAGATAGAGTCATTGTTACAGGGCGGAGGAGGAGAAAGCGTGTGACATTCATCTATATTGTCAGTAGTGATAATGATGGGTCAGTGTTATTATATAAGAGGGACATTGTACAGGGAGGGGGAGGGATAAGGACTGTGAATCATCTATGTCAGTGGTGATGTAATGATGGGTCAGTATTATCTAGATAGAGTCATTGTACAGGGAGGGGAGGAGATAAGCTGTGGACATCATCTATTGTCAGTAGTGATGTATGAGTGGGTCAGTGTTATCTATATAGAGGTCATTTGTACTAGTGAGGGGAGGAGATAAGCTGTGACATTCATCTATTGTCAGTAGTGAGTAATGATGGGTCAGTGTATCTATATAGAGGTCATGTACAGGAGGGCGAGGAGATAAGCTGTGACATATCTTTGTCAGTAAGATGGGGATGATATAGAGGGTTTTGTAAGGTGACACATTCCCTTTAAGGCCATAACTAGGGCTTGGGAGGAATACTGGTTCCGTTGCGAGCTAAATTTTACATTTTAAGAAACTAAGAAGTCTAAACAAAGTCGTGGAACCTGTAGCCATTTAAGAAATCTCCCATGAGAATACATCCTCTGCACTTTCTCACTCCAGTCCTGTATCTCACACAGGGGAAGGGGGGGGGGGGCAAGTGCTCTGTGACAAGGAAAACAGCCTGTGAAGGAAGCATTGGAGGCTCAGGTAAACACACAGAGCCCTTCTGGCTCATAAACATATTGTAAAGGTTGATTTTTAAGAAGTAATGAGGCCGCTGGATGAGAAGAAGAAAACACCCCTTGAATAAATGTATGTGACTGGGATATTTACCAGACCACGAGAGGGGTGGGGTCTCCTGTACCCATGTCCATGGGTGGATGTGACCTTTCTTCTGGGTTTTGAGCCTTTATGTGATGATATTGTGACCACTGGAGACTCCATGAGAGGTTACCACCAAGGATAGAAGCGCAGGTCTCCATTAGAGCTCCATGAAGCCTGTGTCTGGATGCGGCGGAGGGTCACGTGCTGCTCCGTCAACGCACCAGGGCCCATGACTAATCACATATAGCGCGGTGTTACCGCGGCCGCTCTGACTGAAGCAGCTCCTCAGCCATGATTGACTTGCGTCCGCTCCAGCCAATCAGCTGCGGCCAGAGAACCGCTTCCTCAACCACAAGAATTTCTTTCCACAGACCCTTATTCTGAAAGACCAACACTTCGGCACACACCCCAAACGTTATTCTCGCGCCCAATCGAGCAACGGGCGACTATCCTGATTGATAGGCAGCTTCTCCATCGCCAAAGAACGCAGTAACAGAGCGAGTCATTCCAATGGAAGGCGCGTTAGCGGGTAGACGCGAGGGGCGGGTTTTTGATCACTGACGTTACTTCGTCCACCGCTTCCTTTTTTGGCAGGCGCCGATTGGCTAGCTGACATGCGGCGCATGACGTGTGTGGGGTGAATGACGCAGCTTCTTTGCCGTGCCGCAAGCTCCTCCCCCAGCCGCAGTCGTCACACAGTGAGAGACAACGGGTGCCAGACGTTCAGCGCTAGCGGGTCCGAGTCGGGGGCGGAGCAGCAGCATAGCGAACCATCCCGCGGACTCGTCACCATCCAGCTGCAGCGGCGGCGGGCGCCACGGCCCGGACTCTCAGGATGGCTTCCGGATCTGAGTAAGTGACGGGCCGGTAGGCCGCGGCGTCCGGGGCCTGTGCTCCGACTCATCCCGAGAGGGGCCCGGCGGTGCTACCCTCACGCCCGGGCCGGCGCTGCTGCGGCCTAGTCCTCCGCCTTGCGGCCCGTACATCCTGCTGTGTCATGCAGGCGAGGGCCCAACCGACAGCACCAGCACCGGCCCAGACAGTGTCCGTGTATACAGCAACGGGCTCTATACAGCACCGCCGGCCGCTGGGAGTTGTGTCCACACCAGTCATAGATGCGCTGGCTCTCCCGTGTAAGAATGGGAACAGAGGGGCCTCAGTGATCAGTACAGGCCTGCTGAGGGGAAGTTGTAGTCACACCAGCAGTAGCCTTGCTCTATCTCAATAAGACCTGGCACAGGATGGGGACTTAGTGATGCTGGGAGTTGAGTCCTCTCCGGTCAGTCATCCCCCACTCCATCCATTAAAGACCTGGAATAGAAAATGGGGCCGTGGTGATCAGTACAGTGCTTGTTGGGAGTTGTAGTCTTCAATTGAGAGAACCCACCCCCGGTACAGCAGGGGTCGGGACAACCTTTCTTCCTTCTGTCCCATAGTAAGGCCACATCACCCTGAGGAGTGGCGGGGGGGCCCTGACTCTTTAATCTTGTGGACACCCACATAGAGACTTCAAAGAAGAGACTATAATACACTACTAAAGTCTGCCCCATCCCCGTGTTCGCCCTGACAGATCCAGGGGTGATGCCGTGCACTGGATAACGGTTGACCTCTCAACTCTGTGGTCACATTAAAAAAAATCCTCTTAAGAATAAGAGGGGGGGGGGGGGCACATGGAGGAGGGACGAGTGTTCTGTCCGACTTGTGTATCCTTGGTTACACCACAATCTGGTGACCTGTGACTCCCAGAACATAAGGTGGTATTACCCAGCGTACACCAGGAGGGGGGGCGCCGGAGTGTCCTCAGCTCATCTAGTAGTATAAATCACCTCGGATATCAAGCATCTTAACATCAATTCAGTGTTTCATTCAAGGGGTTTTCCAGGACTGGCGCTGCCAGCAAAAACTTCATTTTAAGAAGTAAGAAAACTTTTGTGAAAGGGTTTTCCCAGGAAACAGTTACGCCCTAGCACAGGATAGGCCCTAACTTGCTGATTGGTGGGGGGTCTGAGAAGGGGGGGGAGGGGGGAACCTCTTGTTTGGACCCCTCGGTCGACTCCATGGGAGGGGGGATTAGCAGAGCAAACCGGCAGCGCATGTCCACGAATCCCCATCATACTTATGAGCTGAGGGAGATTGCTGAGCACAGCGCTCGGAGCGAGGGTCAGATCACAGTCAGATCTGGATATCTTACAGTTACGTTATAATCAAAAAAGATGAAGCGCGAAGAAAGAGAAAACGGAGCTGAGCTTGCTAAATGTCCATGATTTACACAACTGTGCGGCCAAGCTGAAGCTGAAGGATACGTTCTGAATAGACAGACCGTCTCCGGCTGGCTCATAGTCCTTGGGCGACGGGTTGATACCCCCCTGCGCCTCACTGCTTCACACTACCGAATTATCTGCCTGGGAGCAGTATCAGCAGCACTAGAGCGCCCCCACAGGATGAGAGGAGCATTACACAGTTCATTAAAGGGAACCGGTCATCAGAAATTGGCCTTAATGAACCACCCCAGCAGATCTGTCCGGCAGATGAGCAGCTTATAGATGAGGTTGGTTCACGTTGCGTTGGAATCATCCAGAAAATCAAACTTTAAAGTGAGATTTACCAAGGAGGCGGAGGTTTAATACTGAGTCAAAGCTCTCCCGGCCCTGAACTCCTCCTCCCACGTGGACTGAATCATGCGCTGGACTTCAGGGGATTTAATCAGTGATGTGCCTGGAAGCAGGAGGAGGAGACGTAATTATACAGTGAAGGGGTCGCTCTAAGCCGAGAGTGTTATCACCTCTCCCACCTTGCCTCCATGGCTTCTTAAAACCATTTACATTCAATTATAGTTTGATTTCTGTGTGATGTCACCGAACCAGGCATGAAGGAAACGTCATCTAGAAGTGCTATGTGCTTGACAACAACTGTAATACTACACCTGATGACAGGTCCCTCCTTACCCGGGGGCCTGCGACACCTCTGAATGTCCACATGGATCTGCGGGGTAGGACGGGGACTGTGTAAATGTTCTGAAGGCAGCTGATGCCGATGGGGGGCTGTGAATTTCCCCACGCCTGTACGACGGGTTTTGTCTATCTGTTCATGTAGGGCCCACTGGCCGGGTCCCCATACATCCCCACAGCCCCAAGGGCGTGATGGAGAACCTTGGAGTCCAGCAGTGCCAAACTTCAACCAAAATCCCACTTATATGGTTGCACAGGCCACACATGACATTGTAAGCGGGTAAATTATTGGAACCCCTGATAGAGTATGACAACAGGGTTTACGCAATAGGATTGACTGTCCTGAGTCACCAATATAATCAGAAATATGATGGACGAAAATCTGGATGTAAGCTTCCCCCAGGGTCCCAGAGCAGAGCTCCAAAACTATTGCTTCTACCTGTCCACATTTCTCGTTTTCTCTGTACCCTAACCAATCTGATATTGGGGTGTCCTGTGGATAGGATTTCCTGACTGTTGGCCTTTATTGATGGTGTGAACCATGTTCCCTGTTAATTCTGGGGACTCCACGTCTGGTGTATAGTCTCAGGATGGACTGCGTAGTACGGTGTACGCACCCCCGCCAGGAATCCTGGAGGCATGCAAGAACAGGTCCCTGTGATTTGGGGACGTCTGTGTATACAGGCTGGATGGTGTCCACCCCCGCCATGAACCTGGAGGCAGAACAGGTCCTTTGATTCTGGGGACGTCTGTGTATACAGGATGGATTGGTGTCACCCCCGCCATGAATCCGGAGGCAGAAACAGGTCCCGTGATTCTGGGGACTTTGGTATACAGGATGGATGGTGTCACCCCGGCATGAAGCGTCATGGAGGACCAGAACGAGGTTCCATTGTGTATTCGGAGGGACGTCTGTTGTATACAAGGATGGTTGGTGTCACCCCCCGCCATGGAATCCTGGAGGCAGATACAAGGTACTATTGTGATTCTGGGGGAAGTCTGTGTATACAGGATGGATGGTGTCAGCCCCCCAGCCAGTGAAATCCTGGAGGCAGAAACAGGTCCCTGTGAGTCTGGGGGGGACGTCTGTGTATACAGAGTGGATGGTGTCACCCCGCCGATGATTCCTGGAGGCAGAAACAGGTCCCGTGATTCTGGGACGTCTGTTTTTGTAACGGATGGATGAGTGTCACCCCCGCCATGACACGCCAGAATCTGGAGGCAGAACAGGTCACTGTGATCTGGGGGCGTCATGTGTTTATACAGGATGGATGGTTGTCACCCGACATGGAAATCCTGGAGGAAGAACAGGCCCGTGATTCCGGGGGACGTTGTGGTATACAGGTAAGGGATGGATGGTTGTCAACCACGCCATGAATGTCCTGGAGGCAGGAAACAGGTCCCTGTGATTCCGTGGGGAAGTCTGGGTGGAAATACACGGATGGATGTGCGTGTCACCCCGCCATGAATCCTGGAGCAGAACAGGTCCCTGTGATTCTGGGGGGAGTTCTGTGTATACAGGTATGGATGGTGTCACCCCGCCATGAATCCTGGAGGCCGGAACAGGGCTCCGTGTGATTCTGCAGGCACCGTTAGCGTGTTCACTACCATGGAGGCGATCGGTGTGTCACCCCGCCATGAATCCTGGACGGAAGCACAGGTCCCTGTGAGTCGCTACAGGAAGGCGCAGTCATGGGGGAGGATATTAGACCCTGGAGATTTTATTTATGGGGCAGTCCTGAGTGTCACAGATAGGAGTCGCCCTTCTAAAACTTTGGGTTGCAGTTGAGTTGTTGGTTAGAGACTTGGGCAGGTGTCTTGGTTGTGCGATGGTAATATGTATACATGTAACGTAATAGAGCGCCTCCGCTCTACCTATAGATGATGACGAGTGCCTGGGCTGCCATGTATATGTGGCACGTTCGCGTCTCGGGTTACCCGGGCGTGGGTTTTGCGGCGTGGCTCGTCCTCCTGCTGCTCAGTGATCACTTCAATTCTGTCAGGGAATATAAAGAAACGACTCGCCCTCCCCCAACAGCATGAGTCAAGCCAGATTACCCCTCGGAGGGGCAAAAAATGCAGAGGGTGACCCCCTGACCCCGGACCTGCTGACACATCCCTCTCCTCCCTCTGTACAGGAGCCGCACGTGGTCCCGTTGTATGTGTGTTGGGGGAGACAGTAATTCATTATGGCAATTGGTTTTTGCCTCGATGTGCACGGGACCCGATATTATAGGAGTATACCCGCGCGCTCTAGTGTAGCATCCACCAGGGTATTATGTACCACCCGATCTAGGTCTAGCAACCACCGGGTATTATACCCAGCTCTTAGTGTAGCACCACCGGTATTATACCCCCCGCTCTAGGTAGCACCACCGGGTGGGTATTATACCCCCGCTCGTGGTGTAGCACCACCCAACGGTATTAACCCCCGCTCTAGTGTAGCAGCCAGCCAGGTATTATACCCCCGCTCTAGTTTTAGCACCACGGGGGATGTATACCGGCCGCTTGTGGTGAGCACCACCAGGTATATACCCCCCGTCTGGCTGTAGTACACCAGGGTATTATACCCCCGCTCTGCGTTGTAGCACCACCGGGTATTATCCCCCCGCTCTAGTGTAGCACAACAGTATCTATACCCCCGCTCTAGTGTAGACCAACAGGTATTATACCCCCGCTCTAGGGTAGCACCACGGGTATGATACCCCGCTCTGGTGTAGCACCAAGGTATATACCCCCGCTCTGGTGTAGACCACCAGTATAACCCCCGCTCTGGTTGTTTTTTTTTTTTGCACACCGGGTATTATACCCCGCTCTGGGTGTAGCACCCACGGGTATTATACCCCCGCTCTGGTGTGTAGTACCACAGGTATATACCCCGCTCTGGTTGTAGTACGAACAGGTATTATACCCCCGCTCATGAGGAATGTAGCACGACACCAAGTAGTATAGTCCTAATACCCCACGCTCTGGTTCGCTTGTAGCACCACCGGTATTATACCCCCGATCTGGTTGTGGTCGCGGACACCACCAAGGTATTTAGACCACGCTCTGGTTGTGGTGTAGCAACGCCAAGCCAGGGTATTTATACCACCCGCGCTGGGTAGTACCACCGGGTGTATCTATACCCGCTCTAGTTGTAGCACCGACCAGGTATTGATAACCCCCGCTCTGGTGTAGAGTACCACCGGGTATTGTGCGCCGGCAGGTTGTAGTACCACGGGTGTTGTGCCGCCCCCGCCTCTGGTGTTCGTACCACACCGACGAGCTATTATACCCACGCTCTAGTGTTGCACCACCAGGAGTATTATACCCCCGCATGGTGTATTTCAGTACCACCGGGTGGTATGTGTGCCGGCCGCTGGAGGGGGGGTAAAAGCTGCCGCTCATGCTGCTAGTGACTGTGCATCGTATTGCAGAATTGAGTCCCTTTAACAAATATGATGCGATGTGACTGCTCCTGTTACCACCCCGCCCCCCGCAGCAGCCGGCCATCTTTGTGAGTCAGTAGTAACGGGAGCCCGGTTTACATGAACAGGAAACATGGAAGTCTGACTGATGTGGGAGATGAAGGGAGGCCGCGTTCACTATGATGCACCAGACGGCAACCAGTTGACAGGAGAATAAAAATATATCAGGAAGTAGGTACATGGCAGGTCCTGGGAGGGGAACATGAGCCAAAATATCTCCCGACCCCCTGTCATGCTAGGGGAAGGGACATTAGGACCTTTCATTATGTCACATTTTGACTTTGTTTTCTATGCATTGAGTGATTCTTGACTTTCGCAGTGCAGTGGAAATGTAATGGCTCACGTGACAACGATTCAAGTTTGAGTCAAAAGTCCAATTCTACTTTTCTATTATGAAGCATTTTTAGGCAGCTTCGGGCTTAGTTCCTCTTACGTTGAGCTAATCTCGTCTCAGTTTCTCCCTCTGAGATCTAAGGCGATGATGCTTGTCCACTGCGTTTCTCAGCAGAGACGAGCCGGAGCCCACAACGGATGATTGTAGACAGAAAAGCCATCAATGAGACAACAGCGTGGTCGTCTCCCTTTGTCCCAGGTAAGTGGCCGGTGGTCATGTGTGTTGTGTCCGGCATGTAAAGAATAGGTAGAATCACGAGACTCCACTGCTGTAGCCGGACCTCACGGCCTACAGTCTTCCCTGACCCCCCGGCCTGTGTCCAGATACAGGACAGGCTATAGGGCGGGCTGCTTGGGATATGTCATGTACTGTACGTTGTTGGTCGTTCTTATCTGTAGAGGCGAACTTTCTGAAGGGAAAGTCTGTATAATTCTTCGCATCTGTGGGTAAAATGGATGCGCTCCAGCTGTTCCGGGGAGACACTGTGCTCCTGCAGGGAAGAAGAGGCGAGAAGGGAGAAGCGTGTGCATCGTCCTGTGCGATGACACCTGCTCCGATGAGAAGAGCCGTATGAACAGGGTGCTGCGCAATAACCTGCGGTGTGCGATGGGAGATGTAAGAAGGTAGTCGCCTAATTTGCAATAAGGGATGTGTAAAGGGGTTTTTTATGGTGCCAAAAAAAACAAGTCGCTATTAGTGGTGGTGCAGACACTGCCGAGGTGGTGTTTCAACTGATACTGATCATGTATGTGGGGTTGGGTCATGATGAAGCTGTGCTGCACTTAGGACGACGATACATGCAGACACTAAGCGGGAAAGGGCAGAACAATGGAAGTTACAGCGAGTGTTATTGTCACGTGTGTGTGATGTCAGGTCCGCAACCTTCTATCCAGGTCTGTCCGTTGTTTTGTATAGTTATATCTACGGGTTAAGAATAGGGACAGTTGTTGTCCTGGTTGCTGGTAACCCGTGCAGGTGGTGACTCTTGTCTTTGTCTCGCCAGCATCCAGCCTGTTCTGATGTGCAAAGTACGGCAAACGCATCCACAGTCCTGCCCATCGATGACACGGTGGAGGGGATCGCAGGGAATTCTCTTTGAGTGATTGAAGCCTTATTTCCTGGAAGCCTATAGGCCAATCAGAAAAGGTTACCGCCCCCCTGTCCTGTGAACGCCTGCGGCTATACGGCCCTGATTAATCAGTACATCTGTAGTGGCAGCCTCCTGTAGTGTAGTGATTTCTTATATGTGCATGCGGTACAGGTGTGATCTCTGATGCCTGATAACAGAGGTTTGTTAGTAGATAATATATAGGAAGGTATGGGCTGTACTGAGATGAGTACTGAGACATAACGTAAATTAACTATATGCAAAGTAAAATATGGCGGAAGAAGCCACAACTGTAAGGCAATGGATGGAGCCTAAGCCCCGCCACAGGACATGTTGGGCGGGCACCATGGCCTCCTCTGAGACCAGAAGGGAACTTCTAACGATCCAAAAAAAACAGTGGGTCAGGCCGTGTGGTCTGCGCTTTGGCGGCCGGGATCCTGGTCTCTCAGTTCTTCAGAACTTGTCAAAAATCTGAGTTTAGTATGTAATAAGAAAAATGATGAGAGGCCGAGAAGCGATACAGATAACTAGTATAAGGTTGGCTGAGGATGATCTGTATCAAGCTTGTGCCGCGCCATTCTGTGACGGCAGAGGTTATGATTATTGCAACCATAAAGTCCAGATGACGGATCGGGTGGTGACTTTCCTTTTGTCATACAGGTGACATTTTCCTAGTCGCGGAGGGAATGCGTGCCGTGGAGTTCAAGGTGGTGGAGACTGATCAGCCCGTTACTGTATTGTGGCCCAGATACCGTATCACTGTGAAGGAGAACCCATAAAAACGGGATGGTAGGGAATGCGGCCATTACTCATTCTTTACTCAGCTTCTCCTATGGAGGGGGGAGAGGGCACTAGACGGGGGGTGGTCTTCCTTTGTGGCACTAGAGGGGGGGGGGTTTTCTCTGTTGGCTCTAGAGGGGGGGTGGGGGGTGTTCTGTCTTTGTGGGCTAGTATTGATGATTTATACAAGAGCTGTGGTTTCCAGACGAGGAGGAGTTCTGAGATGAAGATGGGGTTACGATGACCCTTGGGGGTGCAGGGAAACAATTGGCTCAGATCAAGGAGATGGTGGAGCTGCCCCAGGCAACCGGGCGCTCTTCAAGGCTATGGTGTGAAGGTAACTTCTGGGACACTGATTGAAGGATTTGTGAGTGTTGTGGTCATGACGTGTGATGCGTGTGAATATGTCTGTAGCGCCCCCTCGTGGTATCTGCTGTACGGACCCCAGGAACGGGGAAAACCTCATTGCCCGAGCTGTGGCAATGAAACCGGCGCATTCTTCTTCCTGATCAATGGTGAGATCTTCTGTCATGTTCCGCAGTTGTACGAAGCTTCTGTTCTTTCTGCTCATTGATGGATGGTCGAGTCCCGATTGATGATATTGAACTAGCATAGGATAGGTCCCCAATACTAAGCTTGGGGAAACCCCCTACAGTTAATGTATTGCTGCTGCTATGTGGGATCAGTGAACCGGTCTAGTAAACTGCCGCTTGTCGTCGGTCCTGGGATTGAGTAAATTGGCTGGAGCGTCCGAGAGTTAACCTGCCGCAAAGCCTTGAAGAAGCGCGAGAAGAACGCCCTGCCATCATCGTCATTGATGAACTGGATGCCATTGCCCCTAAGCGAGAGAAGGTAAGAGCTGCCGCACCCCCTGTGTTACGGTGACGTTCCCCTTAGCTTGATTCTCACACATTCTGCTCATTTGTTACGGGTGGACGTCCCCTTAGCTGATTCTCACACCTTCTTGCTCCTTCTCTCTCGACACACGGAGAGTGAGCGCCAGAATTGTCTCCGCTGCTAACGCTTATGGACGGCCTTGAAAAGAGGGCACACGTATCGTCGATGGCCGCCACCAACCGACCCAACAGCATAGACCCAGCATTAGCGCTCGGTATAAGCCCCGGTAGTGATGCCTGCGTGTAGTAGGAGGGTGGACTCAGCCCCTTCCTTATATATTCACTTGTGTCTTTCTCCAGGCCGTTTGGACAGAGAAGTGGACATTGGAATCCACGAGCACGGCAGGACGGAAATCCGTACAGATTCACACAAAGAAACATGAAACTGGCAGAGATGTCGATCTAGAACAGGTAAGAAATATTGCCTTGTGGGGCAACGTCCCAGAATTTACTGCAAAATACTCTACAAGTGTGTCCTGCTTCTGTCCTGTAGGTTGCTAATGAGACCACGGGCCATGTTGGTGCTGATCTGCCGCCCTGATGTGCTCAGAAAGCCGCCCTCCCTGCAGGGAGATCCGCAAGAAGATGGAACCCTATGATCTGGAGGATTTTGATTGAAAAATATAGATGCTGAAGTCTGAATCCCTGGCTGTCACTAGGAGACTTCCGGGTAGTCGGGTCTGGTCGATGTCGTCTTGTGTGGATTGGGGTTCTATCTTTGGGTATACAAAAGTAAACCCGTCTTCTTATGCGTGTAGTGGGCGCGTAGTCAGAGTAGCCCTCAGCGCTGCGTGAGACGGTGGTGGAGGTGCGCAGGTCACCTGGAAGATATGGTTGTTTGAGATGTCAAAAGGGAGCTGACAGGGAGCTGGTACAGGTAGGTTCATCATAATGTAGTAAGTGGTCCAGAAGTGAGCGGCAACGCCCTGTAATGTGACCTGTGTCCTTGCAGTATCCTGTGGAGCATTCCAGCAAGTTCCTGAGTTGTATGGGCACCCCCTCTAAGGCTTCGTGTTCTGATGAGCCAGCACCTGCGGTGCGGTAAGGACGTCTTGCTAGCGGCAGAATGGACCAATGAATGATCAAGGGCAAACTTCATCCCATGTCAAAGCCCCCGAGCTGCTCACCTGTGGCGACGGCAGGTCTGAAGCCAATTGTGCGGGAGAATCTTGATAAGGTAAAGCACGGTGACTGCGGATGTCCCTCTTCAGGGACCTTCCGCCATCCTCTCCTCAGTCATGACCGTTTCTGTGGCGCAGGTCTCGGGAGTGCCCGCTCCCTGTGTCCTGTCTTCTTTGATGAGGTGGGACATCCATTGCCAAGGCCCCGAGGAGGCTAACATTGGTGATGGCGGTGGAGCCGCTGATTGATAGAGTCATCAACCAGATCCTGACTGAGATGGATGGATGTCTACAAAAAGAATGTGTTCATCATAGGCGCCAACACAACCGACCCGACATCATCGACCCGGCCATCCTGCGCCCTGGACGTCTGGACCAGCTCTCTAATCCCCCTCCCCGAAGAGAAGTCCCGCAGCGCTATCCTGGAAGGCAACCTGAGGAAGGTCTCCGTGTCGCTAAGGTAGTGGAAGTCGTGCGGACGAAGTGTGTCTGTGACAATATTCGGTTTCATTTCTTCCCTAACCCTCTACGGTTGCTGGGTCGCTGCATAGGATCCAGTGGGATCTGGATTCTGGCTAAGATGACCAATGGGCTCTCTGAGGTGCTGACCTGAACTGAGTCTTGGTCAGCGGGCCCTCTGAGAATAAAGGAGCCATCAGGGAATCCATTGAGAATGAGATCAGACAGAGAGCAGGGAGACGACAGGGACCAGACCACTCTGCAAGTGTCGGTAGGTGCCGGGCATGCCGGCTGGGAATCAGTACTTGTCTCAGTGGGCTGTTCTGTGTCTGAACCTTAGTTGTGTCTCTGCAGGAGGTGGAGGAGGACGACCCCGTACCCGAAATCGAGGTGCTCACTTTGAGGGAAGCCCATGAGCTTCGGACCCGCCGCTCGTCAGGCCCGACATCAGAAAATATGCAATGTTTGCACAGATGTGCAGCAGAGCCGCGGACTTTGGCAGTTTCAGAGTACAGGCGAGCTAGTCCTATTGGGCGGAGCTAAAGTAGCCGAGCCGTAAACCGGATACACAACTTATCTGGAAGAAAGACCTGTCGACACTCCGTTGTGGTGCCTGGTGTCAAGCTGCAAGACGAGCGCGTCCCAGGAGCTGAGAGATTGATTAGATAGAACTACATAAGATCAAATCTTATCTGCTGGGAAGTGCTGCAATAGGGGGGGTTGATGGTGTGAGATAATGCAAGTGCTCTGCTGCAGGACATATTAAACTGTAATTCAATCTTATGACCCCAGGCAGAAGTCACGCGCGCGACTGCTATTGGAGCGAGAGGGTCACAGGAAATATCCAGCAGCATTGAATGACAGTGGATTGAATGGCCGTCTGATCGCTATGTGGGTGGTCAAACAACTGTTTTAAGTTCCAAGGCTAGAATAATACAAGTCTGAAGAAATAGACCTCAGTGGTAGCAGGGAGCATGCACCAGGGTCAGTGGAAATAGCTGTCAGCTGTAGCGACTGCATGTGCACAATGGGATCAGTGGAAATAGCTGTCAGCTGAGCATGCATGTGCACAATGGGTATCAGTGGGAAATAGCTGTCAGCTTTTGAGCATGCATGGTGCCACAGATGGGATCAGTGGATATAGTGTCAGCCTGAGCATGCAGGTACACAATGGGATCAGTGGAAATAGTTGTCAGCTGAGCATGCCTGTGCACAGTGGGATCAGTGGAAATAGCGTAGGACCGAGCTTGCATGAGTGCAGCAGGGGATAAAGTGGGAAAATCGCTGTAGGCGAGCTATGCATGGTGCACGTGGGATCAGTGGAAATATTTGTTAGGCCGAAGCATGCGTGTTGCACGACATTGGATCAGGGAGAATAGCGGTCCAGGTCGCGTGTGCATGTGCATAGAGGTGTGTAGAGTGGACATGGCTGCAGGGTTCCTGAGCAGCCTGAATATTTGCGACCATATTCACTAGCTGCAAGCAGATGTGGCACCGGGCTGTACAGGTGATGGAGTTCTCATGTTACGCTTATTTTGTCCACTTTAGGTTCCCCTTGGAGGCCAGGGAGGGCTGGTCAGACGCCAGGGAAGCGCGGGAGGAGCTGGCGGCAGCACTTTACTGAAGAAGAAGACGACCGCTACGGCTAGAGTGTGAGCGGGCGGCGCCGTCGTAATTGTAAAGCATGAATTCGTTACGTTTAATGGAAACTCTCTGCTTCCATTCCTCAGTCAGTTTACAGCGCAGCTGAAGATGCCCCCCCACTCCTGGTTTTTGTTTTGTTACCCGGGTGTGAGATGGAAGGGGCGAGCCGGGTCTCCCAGAGGTGACTATTTTGTTTCTCCTCCGCCCTGTAGAGCGCCGGTCGGGAGAGAGGGGGCTCCTTCCATGCGGAGAGCCTGGAAGTGCGCACGGATTTTTGTTGCTCTTGCTGCTCCGGGCCAAGATTGTAGCGTCCAACCTGAGACCTGGGGTCAAAGGGTTAATACACCACAATAAAACTGGAGATCGAAGCAACAAACCGCAGCGTGGGAATTTGTAACACTATTGGCTCTGGCCTGGACCACGTGGCCGCAGGCGGGAAACGGTTGCTGTGGGGTTTTTTGTGGTATTGGGCTAATGTTGTTGAGATTATAACTGTTAAACAAAAAACCGCAGGTTGACGTCAACGTGAGAATAAATGTCTGTCATGCGCGCGCTGTTCTCCGTGTTTTATAGGCATCCCCTTTCTAGTAACTGGGGAAAGGTCCTCGGATTGTGCCGGATCCGTCTCGCTGCTCCATGTCTCGCCCTCGTCCAGGACCGGGTTAAAAGTAGGTGACCGGGGAGGGCGGAATCCGGTTACCTGACATCACGGAGGCGGAGCTCTGTGGTGCTGCACCCTTAAATATACCCGACGTGTTACTTGTACATTCACCTGCACTTGGGTATCACAGCCGCCTCTATTAATATATAATTGTGACATCACATGGTCCACTGGGGGACAATACCAACGACAATGTGATGGACGCATAAGCGAGTTACCCAGTCGGTGGTCGGGTCGCTCCTGTAGGAGATACACGGGCGGCACAGAGTGCTACACCTTCGATCTACGTGTCGGCAGTTTGGATTCAGACAGCACGTCGAGTGCAGAGAGCTCCGAAGGGGGTTCAAGACCAAGTCAGTGGGGCAACATCCAACAGCCAGTGGACAGAGATCCCACCCTTTACGACCTTATCGCGACTTGAAGGTATCTATATCTCGCTTGAAATTGCAAATTGCCTCATTATAAAAAGCCGGACAATCAGGACGCCACTTGTTACGAAGCCCTGGGTCACTCGCCATAAGAGTCACTAATAATGTGCTCTTTATACTGTCAATGCCCACACATTATAATATACCATTGTGAATCCATCACCTACATAGCTTTGGTGCCTTGCGGTCAGAGTATGCGCGCTGCACAATAATACCCCGACGCCAGTACAATGATTGCTGCCACCGCCCCAGTCATGGTGGCTTCAAAAGACCTGCAGGATCCCGCCCCACCTTGTCCAGAAGGGGGCGACACTCAAGGCAAGAATCTCAACTCCGCCTTTATAGCAGGTGGTGCCTCTGATTGTGCGTAAAGCCGCGGGTACTGGCCCAGTTTCCATTGCCGGACGGTCTCCCAAACACATGGGGAACAAGGTGCAATAGGTAGCTGGAAAATGTGCACCAGGAATTGCACCTATTTCGGGGATTAATGTGGTCAGTCTTCCTCAGTTCGAAGCTATCGGGGGTAGTTTCGATCTCACTTTGATGGGAAAGCTCAGTAATCGCCCCGACGCAAAAAACTACACAGGGAACCTGGTCAAGACCGGAAGAGAACTGGAAACCTCAGTCAAGTAGATTATCAATAGTAGCACACTACAACATGGATATCTGTGAGACACGTTTAGTTTTTTTAGAGCTGAGGACTTCGGACGTTGGCAGGGAGGTTGTTCCTGAACAGCACCTTGGCCTGGTCAAAAACTGGTTGAAGAGGAGTAGTAAGGGTGTAGTGCATCAAATGCAGGTGCCTACTGGGGGCCTCACGATGCTGCCTCCCTGATAGAGCGCGCTTGCCAGAGGCACGAATCATACAAAGTCCCCCACCAGCATCATGATAAAATGTGCCCAGGTCCAGGCCAAAGACCCTCTGGATAGCTCAGGGAGGCCGGGAGAAGGTCTGTTTAGAACTCTATGGTATCATCTCCCCTCACTGTGTTGAGGAAGACATGAAGAAACAATCAGCAAGGGACTCGTCCCAAGACGTAACCCTGGGGGACATCATAGTATGATGGGGCTTATCGGCTATCGGATTGAAAGGTGGGACCATGTAATATTATAGTATTCAACACCTGCCAACGTATATGCGAGGTGTGTTGTGAATAAGGCCTCTACCTGTCAGGATCCATCTGGTGACCTGCGCACCTCGCCCAGGGGATAGTGGCAGCAGGGAGATTCCAGGTCCTAGCAGTGTAGGCCCTCACATGCCTGGAAAGAGCACACTAGTTAAGTGGGTGTATAGAGAATTAATCAAGATATGGCTGTATTGTGTTGGAGAGAGCGGACCCCTGACCAGGGGGAGTATAAAACCCTCCCCGTGTATGTAGGGGAGCACAGACCTTCTTGAACATATGCTCCTTATGGGGAGTCTGCTCTTCATTCTTTCCAACAGGTCTCAGCACATGGTCAGAGTGGGAGAGAGACAGTGCACATTAGACCTTCCGTGCTGACACTTAACCAACCGGAACTGAGTCAGGAGCTCTAATCCGAGCTGCAGCTTCAACAAGTCCATCTCCATTTCCCTCAGCTGCAGCTACACCATGACCACTCCAGTCCAGAATCTGCTGTGTGGGCCGTTTGCTTCTACCTGTTGTTAATAAAGTTATTTTGCAACAACGTTGCCGCGTTGATCCCTGGATCAGCTGTCACCACCAAGGGCTTCCCATCCTACCAGGGGACATCAAGTACATCAGCTTCTCCCTCCATAGTTCTTGAAACACCACCTGCCTGGCTGTTGGACAGCCCTCCGAGTCCCCCATTACCAAGCACAGGGACTTAGCGTGCCTAGGGCCGCAAACGCCAGCCAGCTCTGGTATTCTGGGGCCCCGGCTGAATCCAGGCCCCAAGAAAAAGGCTAGGCCCCGTGGGGGATGGGGGGATGTTGCAACAGCAAGGTGAGCGTCACAGATTGAGAGTTAGAATTCTGTGTTATAGCACTGCTTATTGTCAATGGACTCTATAGACGGGAGGTGGCCTCGGGGGTGTATGGGCGCCGCAAGTGATTGTGTATACAGCACAATCCCAGCACAGGAGGTTAATCCGTGAAAAGAACCTATAGCTCTGCTACATCTGAGCTGCAGCGTCTTCTAAAGCATTAAACCCGGAAGTCTGTGGCACAGCAAGGAGCTCAGCCCGCCAAAATCCTCGTGGTGGGGAATCCAGGATCTTGCTAAGCTCCGCCCATGAGTGGTGCGGGACCCATGCTCGCTCCGGGCGCGAAGAGCGAAATAAAAGCCCGCCACAGAACTTTGACCTCCACCCTCTGACACGAAGAGGACTTCTGCCAAACATCAACGCAACGCCAGAACTTTGGGGGACTTGTGGAGAGAGGTCGTTGAAATAATGTGGTTCCTCGGCAAGAGGGTAGAGTCTAGGACCAGCGTTCCTTGAAGATTTGGAAGACCGTGATCATGGTCTCTGCCCAACCGATTGGAAGACCCTTCACGGGACCCGGCGTGGCATTGATTGCATGACCCGGGCTCCGTCTACAGACCTACCCTCGGTGCACGTAACGGAAGCGTCATCGGCTTGATGAGTGATGATGAGGGAATTATATATGAAAGAATATATTGTGACTATTTGTGCTTCTAGAATAAACTTGGAAAACACTTTCACCATTAGCAGTGTAGCACCACCAGGTATTATACCCCCGCTCTAGTGTAGCACCACCAGGTATTATACCCCCGCTCTCGGTGTAGTACCCGCACCAGGTATTTATACCCCCGGCTACTGGAGGTATGCTTTACCCACGGGTATTACTTAACCCAAGCTCTAAGTGCTAGCTACCACCCAGGATTATTAACCCCCGCTCTAGTGTAGTAGCCCACCAGTATTATACCCCTCGCCATCTGTGTAAGCACCACCGTGTATTATAACCCCCATCTGGTAGTGCACCCGACCAGGTATTATACCCCCACGCTGTCACAGTATACCCCGCTTATAGTGCACCACCAGGTATTATACCCCCGCTCTGGTGTAGCACCACAGGTATTATACCCCCGCTCTAGTGTAGCACCACCGGGTATTATACACCGCTCCGGTGTAGTACACCACCAGGTATTATACCCCCCGCTCTGTGTTATGTATAGTACCACCAGGAGGTATTATACACCCCGCTGTCTAGGTCACCACCGGTATTATACCCCGCTCTAGTGATCAGCACACAGGTATTATACACCCCCGCTTGGTGTAGTACCACCAGGTATGTACCCCCGCTCTAGTGTAGCACCACCAGGTATTATACCCCCGCTCTAGTGTAGCACCACCGGGTATTATACCCCCGCTCTAGTGTAGCACCACCAGGTATTATACCCCCGCTCTGGTGTAGTACCACCGGGTATTATACCCCCGCTCTAGTGTAGCACCACCAGGTATTATACCCCCGCTCTGGTGTAGCACCACCCCAGGTATTATACCCCCGCTCTGGTGTAGTACCACCGGGTATTGTGCCGCCGCTCTGGGGTAAAAGCTGCAGCTCCTGTGTAGTGACTGTGCATAGTATTGCAGATTGGTCCCTTTAACATAATATGATGCGATGTGACTCTCCTGTTACCCCCCCCCCCCTCCCCCCAGCGGCCATCTTTGCTGAGTCAGTAGTAATCGGGTTACATGAACAGGAAACATGAAGTCATGACTGATGTGGAGATGAATGGAGGCCGCGTCATATGATGCAACCAGACGGCAACCAGTGCACAGGAGAATAACTAATATATCCAGGAAGTAGGTACATGGCAGGTCCTGGGGGGGACATGAAGCCAATAATATCCTCCCCGACCCCTGTCCTGCTAGAGGGACATTAGGACCTTTCATATGTCACATTTTGACTTGTTTTCTGCATTGTGATTCTTGACTTTACGATGCAGTGGAAATGTAATGGATCACGTGACCCACGATTCCACTTTTAGTCAAAAGTCCAATTCTACTTTTCTTATGAAGCAGTTTTTAGGCAGCTTCGGGCTGTTCCCTCTTACGTTGAGCTAATCTCGTCTCCCTTTCTCCCCTCTAGATCTAAAGGCGATGACTTGTCCACTGCGATTCTCAAGCAGAAGAGCCGACCCAACCGGCTGATTGTAGACGAAGCCATCAATGAAGACAACAGCGTGGTCTCCCTGTCCCAGGTAAGTGGCCGGTGGTCATGGTGTGTACGGCATAAGATATAGGTAGATCCACGAGACTCCACTGCTGTAGCCAGAACCTCACGGCCTCCAGTCTTCCCTGACCCCCCGGCCTGTGTCCAGATACGGTCAGGCTATAGGGCGGCTGCTGGGATATGTCATGTACTGTACGTTGTTCAGGTCTTCTTATCTGTAGGCGACACTTTTCTGAAGGGAAGTCATGTATAATTCTCTGCATCTGTAGGGTAAAATGGATGAGCTCCAGCTGTTCCGAGGAGACACTGTGCTCCTGAAGGGGAAGAAGAGGCGAGAAGCCGTGTGCATCGTCCTGTCCGATGACACCTGCTCCGATGAGAAGATCCGTATGAACAGGGTTGTGCGCAATAACCTGCGGGTGCGACTGGGAGATGTAATAAGGTAAGTCGCCTAATGTGCATAAGGGAATGTAAAAGGGGTTTAGGTGCCAAACAATCGCCTATTAGTGTTGGTGCAGACACTGCCGATGGTTGGTGTCAACCTGATACTGATCATGTACATGGGGGTTGGGTCTATGATGAAGCTTGTGCTGCACTTAGACGGCCGTATACATGCAGCACTAAGCGAAAGGGCAGAACAATGGAATTACCGCAGTGTTATTGTCCCTTGTACTCAGCACCTGTGTGTGATGTCAGGTCCGCACCTTCTATCCAGGTCGTCCGTTTTTTTGTATATTTATATCTACGGGTTAAGCATTAGGAAGGTGTCCTGGTGACTGGTAACACGTGCAGGTGGTGAATCTTGTCCTTTGTCTCTCCAGCATCCAGCCCTGTCCTGATGTCAAGTACGGCAAACGCATCCACGTCCTGCCCATCGATGACACGGTGGAGGGGATCACAGGGAATCTCTTTGAGGTCTATTTGAAGCCTTATTTCCTGGAAGCCTATAGGCCCATCAGAAAAGGTACCGCCCCCCTGTCCTGTGACCCCTGCAGGCTATACGGCCCTGGTATTATCCATGTACATCTGTAGTGCTGCCTCCTGTAGATGTAGTGATTCTTATATGTGCCGATGCGGCTACAGGTTGTGATCTCTGATGCCTGATAACAGAGGTTTGTGTAGTAGATAATATATAGGAAGGTATTGGCTGTACTGAGACTGAGTACTGAGACATAACTGTAAATTACCTATATGCAAAGTAAAATATGGCGAAGAAGCCACAACTGTAAGGCAATGGATGGAGCCTAAGCCCCGCACAGGACATGTTGGGTCGGCACCATTGGCCTCCTCTGAGACCAGAATGGGAACTTCTACACGATCCAAAAAAACCAGTGGGTCAGGCCGTGTGTTTCTGCTGCTTTGGCGGCCGGGATCTCTGGTCTTCTCAAGTTCTTCAGAACTTGTCATAAACTCTGAGTTTAGTATGTAATAATAACAATGATGAGAGGCCGAGCAGCGATACAGATACATAGTATAATGTTGGCTGAGGATGATCTGTATCACAGCTTGTGCCGCGCCATCTGTGCGGCAGAGGTTTATGATTATTTGCACACCATAAAGTTTCCAGATGAAGGATCGGGTGGTGACTTTCCTTTTGTCCTACAGGTGACATTTTCCTAGTCCGCGGAGGGATGCGTGCCGTGGAGTTCAAGGTGGTGGAGACTGATCCCAGCCCGTACTGTATTGTGGCCCCAGATACCGTCATCCACTGTGAAGGAGAACCCATAAAACGGGAGGTAGGAAGCGGCCATTACTCATTCTTTACTCCAGCTTCTCCTATGGAGGGGGGAGAGTGGCACTAGACGGGGGGTGGTCTCTCCTTTGTGGCACTAGAGGGGGGGGGGGGGGTGTCTTTCCTCTGTGGCTAGTATTTGATGATTTATATACAAGATGCTGTGGTTTTCCAGGACGAGGAGGAGTCTCTGAATGAAGTGGGTTACGATGACATTGGGGGCTGCAGGAAACAATTGGCTCAGATCAAGGAGATGGTGGAGCTGCCCCTCAGGCACCCGGCGCTCTTCAAGGCTATTGGTGTGAAGGTAAATTCTGGGACACTGATAGGATTTGTGGAGATGTTGTTGTCATACGACGTGTGATGACGTTGTGATATGTCTGTTATGCAGCCCCCTCGTGGTATCCTGCTGTACGGACCCCCAGGAACGGGGAAAACCCTCATTGCCCGAGCTGTGGCTAATGAAACCGGCGCATTCTTCTTCCTGATCAATGGTGAGATCTTCTGTTCATGTTCCGCAGTTGTACGAGCTTCCTGTTCTTCTCTGCTCATTAGATGGATGTCGGTCCCCGATCTGATGATATTGAACTATGCATAGGATAGGTCCCCAATACTAAGCTTGGGGAACCCCTACAGTATAATGTATTGCTGTGCTATGTGGATGCAGTGACCGGTCTAGTAACCTGCCGCCTTGTCTTCAGGTCCTGAGATTATGAGTAAATTGGCTGGAGAGTCCGAGAGTAACCTGCGCAAAGCCTTTGAAGAAGCGGAGAAGAACGCCCCTGCCATCATCTTCATTGATGAACTGGATGCCATTGCCCCTAAGAGAGAGAAGGTAAGAGCTGCGCTACCCCCTGTGTTACGGGTGACGTCCCCTTAGCTGATTCTCACACCTTCTGCTCCTTTTGTTACGGGTGACGTCCCCTTAGCTGATTCTCACACCTTCTGCTCCTTCTCTCCTCAGACACACGGAGAAGTTGAGCGCAGAATTGTCTCCCAGCTGCTAACGCTTATGGACGGCTTGAAACAGAGGGCACACGTCATCGTCATGGCCGCCACCAACCGACCCAACAGCATAGACCCAGCACTTAGACGCTTCGGTAAGCCCCGTGTCTGTGCCTGCGTGTAGTAGGAGGGTGGACTCAGCCCCTTCCTTATATATTCACCTTGTGTCTTCTCCAGGCCGTTTTGACAGAGAAGTGGACATTGGAATCCCCGATGCCACCGGCAGACTGGAAATCCTACAGATTCACACAAAGAACATGAAACTGGCAGATGATGTCGATCTAGAACAGGTAAGAAATATTCCTTGTGGGCAACGTCCCAGAATTTACTGCACATCCTCTACACGTGTGTCCTGCTTCTGTCATGTAGGTTGCTAATGAGACCCACGGCCATGTTGGTGCTGATCTGGCCGCCCTGTGCTCAGAAGCCGCCCTGCAGGCGATCCGCAAGAAGATGGACCTCATTGATCTGGAGGATGAAACTATAGATGCTGAAGTCATGAATTCCCTGGCTGTCACTATGGACGACTTCCGGGTATGTCGGGGTCTGGTCGATGTCGTCTTGTGTGGGATTGGGGTTTATCTTTGGGTATAAAAGTAAAACCCGTCTTCTTCTGTCGTGTAGTGGGCGCTTAGTCAGAGTAATCCCTCAGCGCTGCGTGAGACGGTGGTGGAGGTGCCGCAGGTCACCTGGGAAGATATTGGTGGTTTGGAGGATGTCAAAAGGGAGCTGCAGGAGCTGGTACAGGTAGGTGATCATCATACATGTAGTAAGTGTCCAGAAGTGAGCGGCACCGCCCTGTAATGTGACCTTGTGTCCTTGCAGTATCCTGTGGAGCATCCAGACAAGTTCCTGAAGTTTGGTATGACCCCCTCTAAAGGCGTTCTGTTCTACGGACCACCCGGGTGCGGTAAGACCTTGCTAGCCAAGGCGATTGCCAATGAATGCCAGGCCAACTTCATCTCCATCAAAGGCCCCGAGCTGCTCACCATGTGGTTCGGAGAGTCTGAAGCCAATGTGCGGGAGATCTTTGATAAGGTAAGAGCCGGTGACTGAGTGATGTCCCTCTTCAGGACCTTCCTGCCATCCTCTCCTCACTCATGACCGTTTCTCGTGGCGCAGGCTCGGCAGGCCGCTCCCTGTGTCCTCTTCTTTGATGAGTTGGACTCCATTGCCAAGGCCCGAGGAGGTAACATTGGTGATGGCGGTGGAGCCGCTGATAGAGTCATCAACCAGATCCTGACTGAGATGGATGGAATGTCTACCAAAAAGAATGTGTTCATCATCGGCGCCACCAACCGACCCGACATCATCGACCCGGCCATCCTGCGCCCTGGACGTCTGGACCAGCTCATCTACATCCCCCTCCCCGACGAGAAGTCCCGCATCGCTATCCTGAAGGCCAACCTCAGGAAGTCTCCTGTCGCTAAGGTAAGTCACTGCCCGAGTGTTGTCTGTGCAATATTCGGTTTCATTTCTTCCCTTTAACCCTCTACGTGCTGGTGTCTTCTAGGACGTGGATCTGGACTTCCTGGCTAAGATGACCAATGGCTTCTCTGGTGCTGACCTGACTGAGATCTGTCAGCGGGCCTGTAAGTTGGCCATCCGGGAATCCATTGAGAATGAGATCAGACGAGAGCGGGAGAGACAGACCAACCCTTCTGCCATGGTAGGTGCCGGAGCTGCTGGATCAGTACCTTGTCTCGTGTTCTGTGTCTGAACCTTACGTTGTGTCTCCTGCAGGAGGTGGAGGAGGACGACCCCGTACCCGAAATCCGCAGGGATCACTTTGAGGAAGCCATGCGCTTCGCCCGCCGCTCCGTCAGCGACAACGACATCAGAAAATATGAAATGTTTGCACAGACTTTGCAGCAGAGCCGCGGATTTGGCAGTTTCAGGTAAGTCGAGCTTCATTGTGGATGTAACCGGATCAATATCTTAATTTCCTCCGTTGCTGGTGACTGGGAGTGGCCAGAGAGGGTCCAGGAGCCTGAGAGATGATTAGATAGAAATACATAGATCAAATCTCATCTGCTGGCAGAGCTGCAATAAGTTGGTGAGATAATGCAATGCTCTGCTGCAGGACATATTAACTATTCAACTTTAGACCCCTGCAGAGTATTGCGACTGCATATTGGAGCGAGGTCACAGGAATCCAGCAGCATTCTGAATGCAGATTGTAATGGCCGTCTGACCTATGTGGGTGGTCAACACTGATCCAAGGCAGAATAGATACAAGTCTGAAGAAATCCTCACTGAGCAGAGCATGCACCAGGGATCAGTGGAAATAGCTGTCAGCTGAGCATGCATGTGCACAATGGGATCAGTGGAAATAGCTGTCAGCTGAGCATGCATGTGCACAATGGGATCAGTGGAAATAGCTGTCGCGGCGTCATATCCTGTTCACAGGGGCGTCATGGATATAGCTGTCAGCTGAGCATGCATGTGCACAGTGGGATCAGTGGAAATAGCTGTAGGCCGAGCATGCATGTGCACAGTGGGATCAGTGGAAATAGTTGTAGGCCGAGCATGCGTGTGCACAATGGGATCAGTGGAAATAGCTCCAGGTCGGGTGTGCATGTGCATAGAGGGGTCAGTGGAAATGGCTGCAGGCTGAGCAGCTGAATATTTGCGCCATATTCTACTAGCTGCAGCAGATGTGGCACCGGGCTGTACAGGTGATGGATTTCTCATGTTACGCTTATTTGTTCCCCTTTAGGTTCCCCTCTGGAGGCCAGGGAGGCGCTGGTCCGAGCCAGGGAGCCGGCGGAGGAGCTGGCGGCAGCCACTTTACTGAAGAAGAAGACGACCTCTACGGCTAGAGGAGCCGGCGGCGCCGTCCGTAATTGTACAGCATTGAAATTCGTACGTTAATGGACACTCTCTGCTTCCCATTCCTCAGTCAGTACAGCGCAGCTGCACCCCCACTCCTGGTTTTTTGTTTTGTTACCCGGGTGTGAGAGGAAGGGCGCCGGGTCTCCCAGGGTGACTTTTGTTTCTTCTCTCCGCCCCTGTAGAGCGCCGGTGGGGGAGGGGGCTCCTTCCTGCGGCACCTGGAAAACGCACGGATTTTGTTGCTTGATGCTCCGGGCCAAGATGTCGCATCCACCTGAGACCTGGGTCAAAGGGTTAATACACCCATAAAACTGGAGATTCAAGCAACAAACCGCAGCGTGGGATGTAACACTATTGGCGCCTCCGGAGGCCGCAGGCGGGAACGCGCTGGGGGTTTTTTATGTTGGTATTGGGCATAATGTTGTTGGATTATAAAAAAACAAAAACCGCAGGTTGACGTCTAACGTGAGAATAAACTGACTGATCACTGAGCGCGCGTCTCCGTGTTTTATCTCATCCCCTTCTAGTAATCGGGGAAGGTCCTCGGACTTGGTGCAGGATCCTCTCGTGCTCCAATGTCTCGCCCTCGTCCAGGACCTTTAACAGTTGGTGACCGGGGAGGGGGAGGTCCTGACATCACAGGAGGCGGAGCTCTGGGTGCTGCACCCTAAATATAACCGAAGTGTTACATTGTACATTCACCTGCACTTGGGTATCACAGCCGCTCTATAATATATAATTGTGACATCACAGGTCACTGGGGACAAATACACCCGACAATGTGATGACATAAGCAGTAACCAGTCGGTGGTCCGGTCGCTCTGTAGGAGGAGGGGGCAGAGGCTCAATCATTGTGGCAGCTACAGCAGTCGGTGCAGAGGCTCCTGGGGGTTCAGCACAGGAGGGGCAAATCCAACCCAGAAATCCCAACATTACCCCCATCCATAAGTAACTATATCTCCTGAATCTGCAGCTGCCCAATTATAAAATCCGGAAATCTGACGCCACTTGTTACGAGCCCTGGGTCATCGCCAGTCACTAATAATGTGCTCTTTATACTGTCTAATGCCCCACATATAAATATTACCATTGTGAATCCATCACCTCCCATAGCTTTGGTGCCTTGCGGTCAGAGTATGCAGCGCTGCACAATAATACCCCGACTGCCAGTACAATGATTGTGCCACCGCCCCAGTCCTGGTTGCCTTCAAGACCTGCAGGATCCCGCCCCACCTTGTCCAGAAGGGGGCGCCACTCAAGGCAAGAATCTCAACCCGCCTTATAGCAGGTGTGCCTCTGACTGTGCTCTAGCCTGCGCGTTCCTGCCCATTCCATTGCCGGCCGGGTCTCCCAACACATAGGGCAACATAGGCGCAATATGTAGCTGTGCACCAGGAATTGCACCTATTTCGGGGATTAATGTGGTCAGTCTTCCTCAGTTCGAAGCTTCGGGTAGGATCTCACTTCATGGGAAAGCTCAGTAATCGGCCCAAAACTACACAGGAGAACCTGGTCAATGACCTGAAGAGAACTGGAACCTCAGTCACGTAGATTATCACTAGTAGCACACTACAACATGGATTATCCTGTGAGACACGTAGTTTAGAGCTGAGAATTGGACGTGGAGGGAGGGTTGTTCCTGCACAGCACCTGCGCCTGTTCACAACTGGTGAAGAGGAGTCCGCCCGGTGCATCACATAGCAGCTGCCTACTGGGGGGGCCCCGACCTCCTGATAGAGCCTGCGCTTGCCAGGGGCACAATCATACACATCCCCACCAGCACATGATAAATGTGCCCCAGGTCCAGGGCCAAAGACCCTCTGGATATCTCAGAGGAGGCCGGGAGAAGGTCCTGTAGAACTCTCTGGTATCATCTCCCCTCACTGTGTTTGGAGGAAGAAACAATCACAAGGACATCGTCCCAACTGAACCCTGGGGGACATCATAGTATGAGGGGCTTCTCGCTATCGTATTGAAAGGTGGGACCATGTAATATTATTATTATTGCAACACCCCTGCCAACGTATAGGCGAGGTGGTAGTTGTGAATAAGGCCTCTACCTGTCAGGATCCATCTGGTGACCCTGCGCACCTCGCCCAGGGGATAGTGCAGGGAGATCTCAGGTCATAGCAGCTGTAGCCTCTGCCTGGAACGGCAATAGTTAAGTGGGTGTAAGATATTAATCAATGATATGGCTGTATTGTGATTGGAGAGGAGCGACCACCTGACCAGGGGGAGTATAAAACCCTCCCTCGTGTAGGGGGAGCACAGACCTCTTGGACCTCATGCTCCTTCTGGGGAGTCTGCTCTTCTTCTTTACCACCAGGTCTCAGCACATGGTCAGAGTGAGGAGAGAGACAGTGCACATTACACCTTCAGTGCTGACACTTAACCCAATCCCAGGAACTGAGTCAGGAGACTCTAATCCAGAGCTGCAGCTTCCACAGCTCCATCTCCATTCCCTCAGCCTGCAGCTACTACCATGACCACTCCAGTACCAGAATCTGCTGTGTGGCCGTTGCCTTCTACCTGTTGTTTAATAAAGTTATTTTGCACAACGTTGCCTCCGTCTGATCCCTGGATACAGCTGTCACCACCAAGGGCTCCCCATCCATTACCCAGGGACATCAAGTACATCAGCTTCTCCCTCCATATTTCTTGCACACACCACCTGCCTGGCTGTTGGACAGCCCTCCGGTCCCCATACCAAGCACCGTGACATTAGCGTGCCTAGGCCGCAACCGCCAGCCACTCCGGTATTCTGGGCCCCGGCTGACTCCAGGCCCCAAGAAAAGGCTAGGCCCCGGTGGGGGATGTTGCAAGTGGCGTCACAGACTGGATGTAGACTTCTGTCCCTTATACTGGCTCTATAGACTGGGCTGCCATCCGGGTTATGGCCCAAGTGATTGTGTTATACAGCACAATCACAGCACCCAGGAGGTTAATCCGTGTAAAAGAACTCTATCAGCTCTGCTACATCTGGCGCTGCAGCGTCTAAAGCATTAACCTCTGGAAGTCTGTGGCACAGCAAGGAGCTCCAGCCCGCCAAAATCCTCGCTGGTGGGAAATCCAGGCTACTTGCTAAGCTCCGCCCATGAGTGGTGCGAACCCCACCTGCTCGCTCCGTGGCGCAGTAGGAAATAAAGCCCGCCACAGAACTTTGCCTCCACCCTCTGACACGAAGAGGACTTCCTGCCACACCTCAACGCAACGCCAGAACTTTGGTGGACCTTGTGGAGAGAGGTCGTTGACATCATGTCCGGTTCCTCGGCAAGAGGTAGAGGTCTAGGACCAGAGTTCCTTGAAGCTTTGGAGACCGTGATCATGGTCTCTGCCCAACCGATTGGAAGACCCTTCACGGGACCCCGGCTGCATCGTGGCATGACCCGGGCCTCCGTCATACAGACCTACCTCCGGTCAGTAACGGAGCGTCATGGCTGATGATTGATGATGAGGAATTATGTATGAATAAATATTGATATTTTTGTGTTCTAGAATAAACTTGGAAACACTTTCCCATTGCACTCCTGGTGTTGTGCTGCCGCCCTGGTGGTGATTGTAGTGTAGAAATCTTGCAGAGACTGACAACGGGTTGTATCAAGTTTGATTGTAATCCTTTGTCTGGGCCACTAGGAGTTTCAGGGCCCCTGACCGGCGGATAGTGTGCGCCCCTTCCCTGTGTACATTAGCTTCCTGTGTTGTGTGTGTGACAGGGGGGCGGGGCTCCTGGGTTGTTATGCAAAGTCTGATAGAAGTGTGTCACGTGTGTGTACTATGTGTAGTTTGCAGGGGTCACCAGATTCAGGATTTCTGGCGCCTGTTCTTCATGAATCTGGCGCCCCCTGCACTGCCCTGACAGAGGGCACCACTCTTTTTTTGGTGCATTTTTAACATGGGGCGTGTGACACTTCTATCAGACTTTGTATAATAAATGTGACGCGGACACTTCTTTAATACCTGTGCAAACACCTAAAAGAACGTGCAAAGTCTGACAGAAACTGGCACAAGGCCCTTAGTAAATGTGTCCAATGTCTTTTGTTCTGTAATACAAGTTTTGTTATATTACTGTTTATATTCACTGAACATCAGACCATTGGGAAATCCTGAATTTGGGGCACATAGTACACACCCCCTGCACAAAGTACACACTGCACATAGTACACCCCCTGCACATAGTACACCCCCTGCACATAGTACACACTGCACATAGTACACACTGCACATAGTACACCCCCTGCACATAGTACACACCCCCTGCACATAGTACACACTGCACATAGTACCCTCTGCACATAGTACACCCCCCCCTGCACATAGTACACACCGCACATAGTACACACCCCCTGAACATAGTACACACCCCCTGCACATACTGCACATAGTACACACCCCTGCATATAGTACACACCCCCCACACATAGTACACACCCTGCACATAGCAAGCACACTGCACATAGTACACACCCCCTGCACATAGTACACCCCCTGCATATAGTACACCCCCCCACACACACATAGTACACACCCTGCACATGGTACACACTACACATAGTGCACACACTACACATAGCACACCCTGCACATAGTACACACCTTCTCCAGTCTATAGCACCCCCATTATCATCCCTGTACACACCTTACCTGTACCGTATTCTCCAGTCTATAGCACCCCCATTATCATCCCTGTACACACCTTACCTGTACCGTATTCTCCAGTCTATAGCACCCCCATTATCATCCCTGTACACACCTTACCTTACCTTACCCGTATTCTCCAGTCATAGCACCCCCATTATCATCCCTGTACACACCTTACCTGTACCGTATTCCCAGTCATAGCACGCACACCCCATTATCCTCTCTATACACACCTTACCTGTACCAGTATTCTCCACTCTATAGCACCCCATTACCTTCCTGTACACACACCTTAACCTGTACCCTAGTATCCTCCACTCTATAGCAACCCCCATTACCTTCCCTGTACACACCTTACCTGTACCTTCAGTTTCTCAGTTCAGCTTATAGCAACCCCCACACTTATCTTCCCTGTACACACCTTACCTGTACCCTAGTATTCTTCACTCTATAGCCCCCATTATCCTCTCTGTACCCAGGAACCTTACCTGTACCCTACTGTTCTCAGTCTATAGCACCCCATTATCCTCCCTGTACAACACTTACCTTTACCCTACTATTCTCAGTTCAGTCTAACGCACCCCCATTATCCCATCTGTACCCTAGTATTCTAGCCAGTCTATAGCACCCCCATTATCATCCCTGTACACACCTAATCTGTATCCCTAGTAATCCTCCAGTCTACAGCACCCCATTACATCCCTGTACAGAACCCTATCTGACCCTGTTTTTTCCTTTAAGCCTATAGCCCCCCCCCCCCCCCCATTACCCTCCCTGTACACACCTTACCTGTACCCTAGTATTCTTGTTTAGTCTATAGCACCTCCATCATTATACTCACTGGCACCCAGTATTCTAGCCTATGGACCCCCATGAACCACCCTTGTACACATTATCCCCCTGAACCCTAATATTCTAGTTTGGCTTATCCAACCCTTTGTATCCTGACCCCGCAATCCGCCCATTTCCTCCTTTTCTCCACAAAAATTATATCACTTCTTCTCACCCCTTTCAGGTGCCAAAAAAACAAGGATTCCCTTTCTAAAATGTTCTGTATTAACCCTTCTTGCCTAATTTTTCTCCCCCCCTGCAGTGTCCTTATCCTTCCCCCACTTTCTCTCCTGTCTGTAGAGTCTTTCTTTTAGGTCCCAACATTTTAAAATGTCGTTTTTATTTATGTAATTTTTTTTATGTATTTAACCAAAATATCATTTTGTAAACAGACTTTTATTTGTGGCCCAGAGGAGCGCGGTGCCTCCCCTTTAAGGTTAACCCCATAATGGCTGACAGTGATGAGGTGTCGAGGTGGACCCGTCTGGCATCGCCGCCCTCGGTGCCGGTTTATATTTTTTTGTCCCTTTTACGTGTGACCTCCGGGATGAGGCAGAGGTGGCGGCGGCGCCCATGGGGGCGGCTGTTCCGGCTACATGAAACCTGCTGAGAGATTCACTCTGGAGCCTGCGGGATTGTGAATGCAGCTTGCAGTAATAACACGGCTGCACATAACATACATTTTCATTTTTTAGGTTTTTGCACCAGTTTATGGTGTAATTGTTCCCTGATCCTCTAGTCCCGGTGCAGGTTGTTTTGTCCTTTATCTGTATTTCTGTCCCCATTATAGCGTCCCGCCGCGCCTCCGCCGCCGCCTCGCTCTCCCTCTTATGACTGTTTTTTTGGTGTTCTTTGTATTGTATATGTGTCGCCCTGAGATCTGATCGCTGCTGGTTGGCCACAGCAGATTTATTTTAATTATAATTATTTATACAATTTTATTTTAAAAATTATGCTAATGTTTGTTTTTGGTTTTTTTACTTGTCTGCGCCTATACTTTTCCTGGCCGGCGTAGTGCACACACTAACACAAGACGCAGTTCACACCTCGGGCATCGCATCAGGTGTTCAGTTATATTGTCTGCATCAGGTTCTCGGCATCCAGTTTTTTTTTTGTTCTATTTGGAGCAGTTATTTGGTAGCCAAAACAGGAGAGGAAAATTAATATCAAGACTTGCCCAAATTTTGTATATTCCACCCCTCCTGGTTTTGGCTCACAATAACTAATGCGAGACCATGTATTATGTGAATTGTCCCTAACATTGTATAGTAATGCATGACTGCCTCTGGTGGCCAGGAGCAGTACTGCTGTTGGATTTCACTTCATCCTATCTATATAGAGAGAAATATGGGAAGGTTTATTTGATCTGAAGGTAGGATGTGAGCTTTATGATGGGCCCTAGCTCGCCAGTCTTGATTAAAGAATCTCCCACCAGGATGAAGGATCATAACCAGGCACATGACATACATGTTAGTTCCTCCTATGCCAGGGTCTGCTCTTCTTTTAGCCCCCATGTCATTGTTTTTTTTTTTTTTTTGTAAAAAACATGACATGGGGGCTAAAAGAAGAGCACACTCTGGCATAGGAGGAACGAACATGTATGTCTGTGCTTGGTTTATGATCCTTCATCCTGGTGGTAGATTCCTTTAAGAGATTTAATAAATTGTACAAGTCCTGCCCTTGAAGCTCAAATCTACATAGCACAGCTGAACCCATAATCTACCCCCCCCTCGCCTAACTCATCCTAAGTGGCATGAGGGTCTGTCTGGCTATGTGGCCTCCCAACCCATCCATCTGCTGTTTTGTTTTGTGGGTTCCACATTCCCAGTGCTGGGATGTCGATCTCTCCATCATAGGGTCTGATCAGGGGCTTAATTGCGGGGGTGCAGGGTGTCGTCACAACCGGGTTGCAAGATGCTTAGGGGACCAAAGGTGTCACTTTCCCATATGAAAGACTAGTACTATAACTATATTAATATACTAGTCAGGGGCCGGGCACAGACTTGCACCTGGGGCCCATCAGCTTTAAGTTACGCAATGGTTCTTATCAGTCACATTTAAGGGCATCTACCACCGGGAAGGATTGTATGCAAATGAGCCTGAGGGGCTCTGGGCTCCATAGGTGTTAATGGAACCTGGAGCCCCTCAGGCTCATTTGCATACAGTTTTCATCCTGTTTGTAAATGTCCTTTAGTAAATAAGCTGCAGTAACCAATCCTAGCCGCTACACCAATGTACACACTGCACTTAGTAATGGGTGAGCTTAAGGGTTGGTGATGGGCGTCGGACCTTCCAGTCTTGTACTATATACAGCTGTAGGACACTTGTAACAATTTCCAGCTGGATTAAGAGATAGAAGGAAATGTTCTCATTCACTAAGAGCAAGCAGAGATCTTCAAAATAGGAATTCACTCACAAACTACCAACAAATCAGCAGTGCGAGTGGGTTAGAAGCTGGATCAGAACCCTAACCCTAACCCTGGACCAGAGGGGCATCGTGACAGTCATGTACATATACAGCATCGGGTTACCACCTTATCTCCTGAGCCGAGCCGGATTATATCCTAGAGGAGGTTTCTGATACTGACCCGGCTGGACAAGCACATGTATGTTTTTAGGAAATTCAGAGAAACTGTGAACAAACCAGGCACACAATATGAGAAAGCAGCTTCATGAGAAAGCCTCCGAGCTCTGCACCTGCAGGACCCACAGCTGCGCTCTGATCTGAGCAGGTGAATGTACTGGCAGATCCATCACGAGGCAGGATACATTGTGATAGTTTGTTCCTTTTTTCATTGCAGATTATTTGTGTGTCGAGCATTTTTATTGCGGATGTACAATACAGACTTTTTTTTTCTACGCTTTGCAACCCCTTCCCACCACCCCCACCCATCAACACATGAGGTTTTTAATGATTATGATGGATACAAGAAAGTCCCCCGGTGTGCCCTTGTCTCACACATCTGAGGGGCCCGCGGAGCTTTATACATCAGACATAAAGAATACAGGAAATGACATAATAAATCCTCGCAGTGATTGATCTGAGTGGGGGCAGAGACGAGTGCTGCCCCCTTCTGGAATCTGCGGTGTAAGGGGAAGACCCTCCGCTGTGGCCTTAAAGTGGTACACAGTGGATCCTGATGACCGGTGTGCGCCCCCCCGCGGCCACTTATGGGTCTTTGCCACTTTAATAACATCTGGATTGCATTTCTTGGTAAACAATCACAACAAAATGTCAAAATGACTGTTATCTATCTGCTGTGACCAGAGCGATTCTCCAGTGTAATGCAAACGTCGTGGTGGTGAACAGCCGCCAAAGTGCCCAATGCAGTTAAATAGACAATGAGACCTAATGGAACCACACATACCCTAGTGTCCAATAGTGGATATTACCAGGAATGAGGAGTCTGTGGCTGGCCATGTGTAGTTATTTTACATGTGTGTATTGTACATGTGTGTATGTATTGTTACATGTGTGTATTGTACTGTGTGTAATGGGTACCATGTTGTATTGTCACCTGTGTGTCTGTTCCATGTGTGTTTTGTACATTGTGTAATGTATAGGGTGATGATATAACTAGCCAATTTCAAGATTAACAAACTACAACACCCACTTCCCCCACCCTCCCTCACTGACACTTGAATGTTAACCAAGGGAAAATAGACTCCTAAAGAATTCTTCTAATTTTGTACTATGTGCAGGGGGTGTGTACTATGTGCAGGGTGCGTACTATGTGCATGTGTATGTGCAGGGGGGTGTTACTATGTGCAGGGTTTGCGTACTATGTGCAGGGTGGCTGTTTACTATGTGCAGGGTTGCTACTATGCGCAGTGTGTACTATGTGCAGGGTGTGTACTATGTGCAGGGGTGTTGTGTACTATGTGCAGGGTGTGTACTATGCATAGTGTGTACTACCGTATGTGCAGGGTGTGTACAGGTAGTGTTGTACTATGCAGGTGTGTACTATGTGCAGGTGTGGGTGCTGTGAGTGTGTGTAACTTGTGGGTGATAGTAGTGTAGGTGACTATGTGCAGTGGTACATGTAATGAGTTACTATGTGGCAGGGTGCGTTACTATGTGCAGGGTGCGTACGTACGTTGCAGGGTGCGTACTATGTGCCCCGGTGTGCGTTACTATGTGCAGGGTGCGTACTATGTGCAGGGGGGTGTACATGGCAGGGTGTACTATGTGCAGGGTGCGTACTATGTGCAGGGGGGTGTGTACTATGTGCAGGGGGTGTGTACTATGTGCAGGGGGGTGTACTATGTGCAGGGGGGGTACTATGTGCAGGGTGTGTACTATGTGCGGGTGTGTACTATGTGCAGGGTGCGTACTATGTGCAGGGGTGCGTACATGGCAGGGTGGCGTACTATGTGCAGGGTGCGTACTATGTGCAGGGTGCGTACTATGTGCAGGGTGCGTACTATGTGCAGTAGGGACTATGTGCTATGTGCAGGGGGTACTATGTACAGTATGGACTATGTGCTATGTGCAGGGGGGTGTTGTACTATGTGCAGGGGGTGTGTACTATGTGCAGGGTGTGCTATGTGTAGTGTGTGCACTATGTGTAGTGTGTACCATGTGCAGGGTGTGTACTATGTGTGGTGGGGGGGGTGTAGATATGCAGGGGGTGTGTACTATGTGCAGGGGGTGTGTACTATGTGCAGTGTGCTTGCTATGTGCAGGGTGTGGACTATGGTGGGGGGTGTGTACTATGTGCAGGGGGTGTACTATGTGCAGGGTGTGTACTATGCATAGTGTGTACTACCGTATGTGCAGGGTCTACTCGTGTAGTGTGTACTATGCAGAGTGTGTACTATGTGCAGGGTTGTGCTATGTGTAGGGGGTGTACTATGTGCAGTGGTAGTAGTAGGTGTAGTGTGTACTATGTGCAGTGCGTACTATGTGCAGGGTGCGTACTATGTGCAGGGTGCGTACTATGTGCAGGGGGGGAGTACTATGTGCAGGGGGGGGGAGTACTATCGTGCTCTAGCGGGTGCGTTATGTGCCGGGTGGGTACTATGTGCAGGGTCGTTAATTAGGTGCAGGGTGCGTAATGTGCAGGGTGCGTACTATGTGCAGGGTGGTATATGTGGGGTTGCGTACTAGTGCAGGGTGCGTTACTAGTGCAGGGTGCGTACTATGTGCAGTATGGCATGTGTGCTATGTGTAGGGGGTGGTACTATGTACAGTAGGACTATGTGCATGTGCAGGGGGTGTTCTATGTAGCAGGGGGGTGTGTACTATGTGCAGGGGGTGGTGTACTATGTGCAGGGGGTACTATGTACAGTATGGACTATGTGCTATGTGCAGGGGGTACTATGTACAGTATGGACTTGTTGCAGGGGGTTTGTACTATTGTGCAGGGGTGTTGGGTGGACTATTGGCAGGGGGTGGTGTGTACTATGTGCAGTAGGCGGTATGTGCAGGGGTTGTAGTGTGCAGGGGGTGTATATGTGGCAGGGTGGGTACTATGTGCCCGTAGTGGCGGTATATGGTGCAGGGTGCAGTTACTATGTGCAGGGTGCGGCGTACTAGTGGGCTAGGGGCGACTAGTGCAGGGATGCGTACTAGTGCAGGGTGAGTCTAGTGCTGTGCAGGGGGTACTATGTACAGTATGGACTATGTGCTATGTGAGGGGGTGTTGCACTATGTGCAGGGGGTGTACTATGTGCAGGGGGGTGGACTATGCAGTATGGATATGTGCAGTGAGGGTTTGTACATATGTGACATGGCTATGGCAGGGGAGTGGTAATATGTACAGTATGGACTATGTGCTATGTGCAGGGGGTGTACTATGTGCAGGGGGTGTGTACTATGTGCAGTATGGACTATGTGCAGGGTGTACTATGTGCAGGGGTGTACTATGTGCAGGGTGTGGACTATGTGCAGGGGGTACTATGTACAGTATGGACTATGTGATATGTGCAGGGGGTACTATGTACAGTATGGACTATGTGCAGGGGGTGTACTATGTGCAGGGGGTGTGTACTATGTGCAGGGGGGGTGTGTTACTGTGCAGTAGGACTTGGCAGGTGTGTACTATTTTGCAGGGGGTTGTGCATGGCAGGGTTGTACTATGTGCAGGTGTCCTTGCTATGGTGCAGGGTGTGTACTAGTGGCAGAGTGTACTATGTGCAGAGTGTATATGTGCATATGTGAGATGTGTACTATGTGCAGAGGGTGTACTATGTGCAGAGTGTGCTGTACTATGTGCAGAGTGTGTACTATGTGCGAGGTGTACATGTGCAGAGTGGACTAGGTGCAGACGGTACAGGTAAGGTGTGTACAGGGATGATAATGGGGGTGCTATAGGCTTTAGAATACTAGGGTACAGGTAAGGTGTGTATAGAGAGGATAATGGGGATACTATAGACTGGAGAATAGGGTACAGTTAAGGTGTGGACAGAGAGGATAATGGGGGTGCTAGAAGAAGGACAAACTCATATCTACTTATGTAAAAGTAAAAAAGGTGCAAGCCAGTGAGTATTGGGGTACAGGTGAGTGATCCCTATAAATGGGAGAAGGTTAATAAGTGATGGGGAAAATTTCAGGGTACAGGTCAGCGCTAAAAAAAACAGGGTGATTCCTATAACAAACACGGTGGGCCCCAGCAAATGTGGGGGTGCAGATCAGTATTCAATGGGCATAAGACAAGGAAGGTAATGGATGGGAGAATGTTAGGGTGTAACATGAATTATATTTCTGTAATAAACAGGCTGCAGGGCTGCAGATCAGTATCCAGGGGGTAAGACAATGGATGGGGGCGCTAGTGAGTCCTAGAAGTGAGGGAAATTCTCGGGGTGCAGGAGGGTATTTGTGCTCTCTGGGGAGGGGGTTGCCATGTGCAGTAGGTCATTGTGATGGTAAAATATGTGTAAAGGGCACATGGAAGGAAACAATAAAGGTTTAGGTAGGGGTACAGTATCGGAGTGCAGGGGGGCATTGTACATATTTTGTGTCGGGTGGGGGGTGCAGGTCACAGTTCTGTAGGTCCAGTCACTTAGACCCAGTATTGTTTGCTGCAGATGACTGGGATGTGGTGGTTCTGCCTGTAGTCCCTGCGGAGCCGGTTCTTCCTCATATAACAGGGGTCATAGTAATCCCATTCCATCCCCGAGGCCCAGGACTGGGAGTCACTGTCCGAGGAGAGGATGTGCAGAGAGATACCTGCAGGAAGACACGAGGAGAACATCAGCGCCAGTGCAGAGGTCTGTCAGTCATAGGAAGGATGGGGCATGTTGGATTTCACCATGCTCAATCCTTTATTATCAGTACAGGTGGCAGCGACTTATGACCTTCTCTCTATTGGAGCACATGCATGCTCGGCTGAGACAGGAGGGACAGATACTCCATAATCACACAAGGATAGTCCATTATATACTGCTCCAATCTCAGCCTTGGCTCCCAGTATATAGTATTATGTCCCTGCTCGGTTACATGCACCAACCTGCGCTGACCCCAAAGTCGCTGTCGAGGCCTGGACCTGGGAAGCTGACGTTGCCCGAATATCGAGTTGGCGTATCATCCGGGGGGATGCTGCTGGCGTGGTCAAAGAGTATAGACCCCAAAGGGGTAAAGGGTACCCCAAGATTCTTCCTCTGAGTACTGGTCTTATGGCAGCACTTTACCTTCGGAGTCATCATCTAAAGAGTAAAGAAGGCAACATGAAGTATAAAGAACGTGAACCCCACCATGACCTGGATACTATTCTACTGCAGAGTATGCACAGACTGTGTGGAGATAGCCCCATGTAAACCACTGTTATGTAGTATATCCCAAGCAACCAGCCTGTCCCAGATGGGAATGAGCCGCACTACCATGCAAATCCACTATTCGATGTACAGCGCTGTGCACAATGGAGACACCACAGCGCTCGTCCACTGTAGCTGGTGCCTGGTGTCAGGTTTTTCCAAGCTGATATTATTCACCAATTCAAAAGAAAATCACTTAAAAATCCAAATCCAAAATGACAAACCAAACACTGACATAACCAACGTAATGAAAAGAAATCTCTTACCCCTGGCAACTGCGGAGCCGCTGGCGTGTTGGGTGGAGCCGCATTCTGCTCAGTCTCCAGCTCGCTGTAGGATATCATGCCTCCTCCACCATCTTCCACTTCGTTCCAGCTGATCCGTCTATCCTGAGACATGGCAGGAGATCTAGAGGGGCAATAGGGCATGGCATTGGCATGAGGTGGGCGCAGACAGTAGGTTCTGGCTGGAGTCTCATTCTGCTTATGGCACCATTCTCTGGTGGACTGAAGTCTATCGTGGGACGCGTGGGCACTTTCGCCAAGGGCCAACGTGGCCTCTAAACCTTGACCGATGGCCCCAGAGTAGCTGTCATATGTAGACTTATCTGGATAGCCAGGGTCTGGCCTGATACTGAGCGCTGCCTGGGGGTTACCCCTGGGTACCCCTCCTCGCCTCTTACCCCTTTTCTTTAGGGATAGGACAGGAAGGCGGTGGAACAGCAGAAAGCAATTGATGAGGAAAAGCAAAATCACACACGGGAGGAGGATGAAAACCAGGAGCGTAAGAGACGGCTGCAAAGCCAACTTCTCCTCTAAAGATGGCGCCGCCTGGGCTGGAGGGTTCCCCCCAACTAAGGGAGTCAGAGAGGGGGTCACAGACACCATGGCATTAACAGATACTGGAGTATTTGGAATAGGATAAAGGGGGAGGGGAGACTGTAGGCATAGGGTCAGGCTCAATAGCTGGAACAAGGAGTTTGGAACAGGAATCGGCTTCACTTCCATTTGCAACAGGAGCTCCCTGACAATGGTGGAACTACAACTCCCGGCAAGTTGTGACCGCTTTCATAGCTATGAAAGTTGTAATATCACACAACTTGAAGGACTTTGCTTGCAGAAGTCTGATCTACTCTACAAGCAAAATTGACTTTTTACACAACTCTGGACTCTATAACCTCGTGTAAACGCCATTGTCTAACAAAAGAAGGACCTATAGAGATAGAGCAGCTATGTAATGCGGCCTCTGTGCTGTCCTGCCCAGTAAATAAGGGGTTAAGGGGATGAGTCTATCAGGCACAGGGGTAATTGTGCTGGTGTCTGCCCACAGGTAACACCTGGAGCGAGTTGAGAGGAGGAGTCAGCAGGTAATCCCTGTGTATGATGTGCTCTTGGGGTGCTGCAGAAAACCCTGTGTGGTTTGGATGTGGTTCTCAATCTCAACAGCGATGTCTGAACATACACCAAGGCAAATAAAAGATAGAAGATGTCTTCTATGCCGGCTGTAGTTTCGGGCTTCTTGTAGTCTGGGGTTTGTTTCCCTACAAGAAGAGGAGAGATCAGGAGGCTCCACAGCAGACGCTTGTTATAGCAGCAGTTTATTGTGGGTCATAGTTTTTTCTGGCCCGGCTGTAACTAAGTTCCAATTCCTATGACTGTTCACTGAATCATAGGGAAAGTATCGGGGGCAGGAAACCTAATATTTCACATGACATCTGGGTATGGGACATGTAACGGGTGTGTAACATTCTGTAGGAGAATTTACAATTCCTACATTCCAGATTCTTTGTTTCAAAAAGTCACCAAAATATGTAATTTTTGGGTTGACTTGTGCACTTGTACCAGGATGTGGTACATCATTTTGGCCACGTTCACACAGAGCGTGTGTTAACAGATTGCAAACATGTTTCTATTTTATGTAAACAAGTTAACACATTGTAAACACAACGCGAACATTGTGTGAAAGCAGTTATGAGAAGAGGGTGGGATAGGAGACATGCTTGTTTATCCTCAGAGGTTGTGTTCACATGTTCAGTTTTTCTGATGCAGTTTTTTATGTCCAAACCAGGAGTGGTGTTAAAAAAAAAAAAATGGAGCAGCCACTTTATACGTTATACGTTCTTATACATTATCATCCACACCTGCTTTCGGCTTCAAAAAGGTAATCTGAAAAACTGCATGTGTGAACACACCCTAAGACATTTGAAACACATATGTGATCGGCCCAAGCCCCTGCCGGTTTCGTCTACATTGTAGATTTGTGAACGCAATCTCTACAGTCCCGAAAATAAGGTCTCAGTCTCACTCCATTAACCATTAAGTGTTATGTCAATTTTTTTGGATCGATTTAGGGTTTTTAATAATTTTACATTTTTTTGGATCTATATTTTTCACTGTTGCAGGCGTCTCCCCATCTTCTGTGAATACACTGGACGTTGCTGGGTGTATTTTTGGGGGTGCGCCCTCCTGCTGGATCTGGGTATAGACATCAAATTACAGAAATGTACAGAAATCTTTGAAGAGACTTTATTGAGGTGGGGAGGTAGTTTATTATATTGGGTTCCGGACATTGGGGGTGTTGAAATGGATCAGTGACGTTTCTGTTGCTCCTTTGGTATTTTCCTGGAAATAGCTCCTGAAATAGCGGAGTTGAATGAGCGCAGGGAACCGCGTCCCAGATATAACCGGCGTCCTTGACACCTCAGCGGATGTTTTACTCTGAGACGTCAGCAGGTGTGTTTAACCCTTTCCCAGCCTTGTTACTTATTATTGTATGATTTTCCCCCCGTATAATATCTTATGACAAATGTCTGAGGATTTACAGGCCGTTCCTCATCTGTGCCTCACTCTGGCTCCATTTATTCTTAGATAAAGTCTGAAGTAAATTGGTGGCAGTGACTAGGCCTTGTTTATCACAATAACAGACCCTGTAGCTCATAGCAACCAATCAGAGAGCAGCTCTAATTTCTTAAGCTGCCCTAGAAAAATGCAAGCTGCACTGTGATTGGTCATGAGCAGCACATCTTCATTACTGTGATTTCTAGTCTGGAAGACCTATTATTATGCCATCTAAATACGGCAAAGTAAATTCTCCCTCCAGTCGCCATGATGGTTGGGGTTTTTAATGTGTTTTTGACCATTCCAAAGGCTTCAACCGTGATCACATGCCGAGTTTAGGCTACATTCACACACATGTATGGGGGACGTATATACGGCCGATATATGTCCCCCATACAATTCTATGGGCTCACGGCCACGGCTGTACGGGAGCGGTACGGTGCGGCAATGTACCGCTCCGTAGCCCAGGAAAAGATAGGACATGTCCTATCTTTGTACGTAATACGGCGCTGCGCTCATCCCCTGCTCCTCTCCACAGCGCTGATGTATGCCCGCTGTACTACGTTAAGGCGGGCATACGTAGTGTGAATGTAGCCTTACATTGCGTTTCCATTTTATTTGCTAAAACGCAATGTAACCTCAGTATGTGATCGCGGGTGAAGCCTTTGGAATGGTCAAAAACACATCAAATGCAACGCAACATGTGAATGCGACCTCACTCTCCCTGGTCTTTATTACCTGGTGTTATGACAATCAAGGCCTGGAGCAGATGACTGACCCAGAAGTGTCAGAACCAAATCACTGATGAGGGTGATGTCACACATGGCGTTTTAGTTAGTGTAAAAAATGCATCTGTTGCGTTTTTTACGATCTGAAAACCCACTAACTAAAAATGGCCCAAAAACGCCATGTATGACATCACCCTGAGTGATTAACGTTTTTATAAACTCTTTTGAGGTTATTTTAAACAAAATGGCTGAAAATCTTTGTCCAGACACACACAGTGGGGAAGATGTATTAAGACTGATGCACAATACACACCCAGCACCAGATAGCACGGTATAACGGAGACCGCGTTGTGTTTACACTGCATTTCGAAACGCATTATTACAATAGCTGAAGAGAGAATTGCCTAATTACATTTTTTTTATTAACAAAATGTTAACGGTTCCAATTTCTAAAAGTAAACGCTAACAGTAATGTCATTAAGCAAATCTAATACTGTCAGCTATTGTAATGTGTTTCAAAACGCAGTGTGAACGTGACATAAGAGGTTCTGACAGAGACAGAACTCCTGCAATGGAATCTAAACCTAAACCAAGTCCGGCCTGTTCTAGAGATCAGCTGTAACCTGCGTCAGGGTTGTGGTACAGGTTATAGTAAATTTGGGTTTTTTTACTTTTTTTTTTTTTTAAAGGCACAAAAAGGCAAAAGTCGCAATTTTCAGTCTGCGAGTCAAAAATTTTAACTCTTTAATGCCTTGTATTCAAAAAAACTGTCACATAAGATTAAATACAGCTCATTAAGTTTTTGTTTTTATGGCGCAGTTTTGGCAGGAAGGGGAGGTCCTTGATTCCTATCCCCCATACTCTCACCTTATATTGCTGGAAGCACAACCTTAAAAAATGCTACGAATTCCACTTTTTCTGGGAAAGCTACTGATAAGGATCCATTTTGGGTTGTCAATCGACCGACTTGTTAAACGGTACAAATATTTTAAAGCGTCGGGCCCAGCGGTAAAATCAATTACATACAAAGAATGGAAACACATACGTTTCTTTCAGGCCCCATGAACACGATCGCAATTATGGCTGTGATCCATCATGGCCACCATTGTGGTTTATGGTATTTGGTCACATTGCACCACGGCCGGGAGCCTGTAGAACATAGGACATTTCTTAACTTTTGACGAATTGCGCAAGCACGTGGTCGATGCATTAGGCCTAAAAAGCAGTTCGCCAATGGAAGAGAGTCACACTCATGGGGGGAGATTTACGCTGCTGTGTAATTGCGCCCCACCCCCCTCGTTGCGCCAAATATATCAAGAAGCCTAGCCCTCTTGATGTATCTGGTGGGTGGCGCAGCTGGCGGGAAAAACTATGCCAGGTCCAATGCATCCCCCCCCCTTGCAAAGGGGACCCATGGTGTAAAGGTGGCGTATTCACGACTTAAATTGCCAATTCTTGCCCATAGCTCATGTGAGATGCTGCATATTCTCAGGGGCCCAAAAGGAGACTAACTAAATTATTTCCTTCGAGTCTTCTGACCTCTGCTGGAGGAGACGGCCATGGCACGGAAGGTAATGCTGGGCTGCGCTGGCAGAGGACTCCCTGCTTTTAATCATATTAAATGAAGAGCTGTCATGTTCTCAAGTGCAAAATGGAAAAAGTCAGCACAAACAGTGCGCGCTATTCCCTGCATGTGACTCATACCGCACTATCTATGGAGCAGCGATAAAGAGACCAACTCTGCTACACGGCCATAATAGGTGCCTCATACCCGAGCAGCGAGGGGGAAATACTGTAACATACATAGTTATATTCCTGTACATAGGGGGCAGTATTATAGTAGTTATATTCCTGTACATAGGGGCAGTATTATAGTAGTTATATTCCTGTACATAGGGGGCAGTAATCGTAGTTATATTATTGTACATAGGGGGCAGTATATAGTAGTTAATTCTTGTACATAGGGGGCAGTAGTAGTATAGTAGTTATATTCTGTACATAGGGGGCTAGCTATCTTAGGATAGTTTCATATCCTGTACATACGGGGGCAGTTTTATAGTAGTTTATACTCCTGTACAAAGGGGGGGCGGGGTCAGTATTATAGTAGTACCTGTAACTTAAAGGTGGGTCCACCAATTAAATAACGCCTACTTTGTTCAGGAACGTGTGCGCACTAGACGGTTGTATGTGATATTGCCGATGTTTCACAAATACTCCATCTTGCACACTACATGCAAAAGAAAAACACGATACATGTAGAAGTTCCTTTACAAGAAAGCGATTATATCCATGGGTGACACTGCTCTCTTCCTCCCTGTAAGTGCCGGGTGCAGCTCTCGCTTCAGTTACAGGACGCCTGAGTGACAGGGTAGTCACGGCCACACCATCACATCTCCAGGACATAAGACACATGAATCAGTCCTGTAAATTCACATCTTTTATTCGGCCCAGTGTGTAGAACATCAAAATCATGGTCGCTTTAAAGTATATTTACAAATCTTTTACTTTCTAAAAAATCCCCTTCATCTAAAAGTCCCGGGTTCATTGTGTGAAGCGGAGGCTAAAAATACTGATAAAACAGATTGAAAGTGAATGAAGTCCGTTATCCCCAAGTGGTGTGTTGCCCCCTTAGGATGGGGTGCCAGGGCGCCTAGCCGCCGTCTGCCCCCCCTTATCCTCCTGCGTCCCCCGGGGATGGGCTTTACTTTACAAAAAAAAAAAAAAATCCTAATATTGAAAAAAGTTCGTTTTTTATGTTGAGTCTTCTGCCATAGAAGAGTTGTTTAGAGCGTTCTCCCAGGACGTGGCAGGTCCACACTGCAACCACTTGGCACAAACTGTAGTGTATTGCACGGGGCCCCCGGGCCCCTGATTGTTGTGTATACTAAGAACACGGCAGGTGCTGTTTGAGGAGTTTCTCTGGTTGGCTGCTGGTATTCTGTCTGGAAATGGACTTGGAACTCTACTATTAGGTCGCCGCTGGGTGGGGACTTTGGGGAACGGCAAATCCTTTCGCCTCGCAGCGCTTGACCGTTCCTGGGTTTGATGACGTCGTGCGCCGGGTAGCGGGAGGACCCGCCCGTCGATGGTGGGAATGTTTAACGGTGCAAACCGCACAGACCTGGGAGAGAGAAACACAACAATGAGGGCAGAGCCGAATAACGGATAATAAAGTTACAGACCAAGAGACGCCACAGCAGCACAGAGGATTTCAGATTGGTAGGCAGTTGTCATGTGTGGAGCTGAGATCATAGGAGGGGACTCTATGCTTTATGACCTGCGTGTAGTAAAGTCTTACACCTCATTACTGCATTTACAGCACAGTTATATGTCGGTCTGATCCCAGAGGGACACTCCGCCCGAACATTCGTCAGAGAAGTCCAGCGTCTCCTGGAAGCGACCCGGTGCATCCTCATATCTGGACACTCAGGTAATACAGAATGAGCTGCTAATTAGAACTGTTAGGAGCAGACACACCGTGCACTCTCCGGTGGTCGTTCTGCGATATTACAATCTCATTTCTATTCATTTGAATGTAGTACTGCACCCTGGCCACTGCACAATGTATGGCGCACTCTGCTCCCCCTCTATACATTGCCACGGGTTTGTAAGAGCTGACAGCCTCATAATTCAGATCTATGACATAGATTTCTAGATGTCCCACAATGCAACCCCCCACAAGGACACAGGGTATGAACTGTCCCCTGGGATCCTGTGGCAGTCAGAGAAGGAGTCTTGCTCTTGTTAGCGTTCATTACACGCCTGGAGCGGAGCCTGACCCCCCCCCCCCTCGACTATTCCTGGAACTGAGAGGCGCTAAATATGGAAGAAGCAGCGACAATGTCGCCATGCACAATCCCGTGGGAGCGCAGCGAGCGATGCCGGGAGCCGTACACCTTTCATGGAGCACAGATATTCACCTTGGCATGCGTACAGGAACGGGTTATTTACAGCTACACTTAACCCCTGCAGCAACCAGAACATGGCGATAGGGAGCAGGACTGAGACACAACAAGGTGCTGCTACATCTGCTACAACCAGAGGAAAATAACACAAGGTGGTAAACATGAGACACTTCACCAGATTTATCATAAGTGTCCCGCACTTCACCAAACCAAATGTGCGATTTACCAAAATGTGCTGAAACAGGAATATTAACTACTATAATACTGCCCCCTATGTACAGGAATATAACTACTATAATACTGCCCCCTATGTACAGGAGTATACACAAATACTGCCCACTATGTAGGAATATAACTACTATAATACTGTCCCCTAGTTACAGGAAATATAGACAATAATATGCCCCTAGTACAGGAATAACTCTATAAACTGCCCCCTATGTACAGAATCTAACTACTATAATACTGCCCCTATGTTACAAGAAAATAACTACTATAATACTGCCCCCTATGTACAAGAATAACTACTATATACTGCCCCCTATGTACAAGAAAATAAACACTATAATACTGCCCCCTATGTACAAGGAATATAACTACTATAATAACTGGCCCCTATGTACAGGAATATAACTACATAATACTGCCCCCTATGTACAGGAATATATACTATAATACTGCCCCCTATGTCAGGAATATAACTACTATAATACTGCCCCCTGATGTACAGGAATATAACTACATAATACTGCCCCCTATGTACAGAAATAACTACTCATAATACCTGCCCCTATGTACAGAAATATAACTACTATAATTACTGCCCCCTATGTACAGAAATAACTACTATAATACTGCCCCCTATGTACAAGATAATAAACTATATATTATGCCCCCTATGTACAGGAATATAATACTATAATACCGCCCCCTATGGTACAGGAATATAACTACTATAATACTGCCCCTATGTACAAGAATATACTACTATATCACTACTGCCCCTATGACAGGAATATAACTACTATAATACTGCCCCCTATGTACAGAATATACACTACTATAATATACTGCCCCTATGTTACAGGAATATAAACTACTATAATACTGCCCCCCTAGTGTACAAGAAAATAACTACTATAAATACTGCCCCCTATGTACAAGAATATACTACTATTACTGCCCCCTATGTACAGATATAACTACTATAATACTGCCCCATTGTACAGGAATATAAACTCTATGAATACTGCCCCATGTAAAGAATATAACTACTATAATACTGCCCCCTATGTAACCCAAAGAACTATAAATCTACTATAATACTGCCCCCTATGTACAGGAATATAACTACTATAATACGAGCCCCCTATGTACAAGAATACATACTATGATATTGCCCCTATGTACGGAATATAAAACTATTTAATTCTGCCCCCTAGATGTACAGGAAATAACTACTATAAATAGGCCCCTATGTACAGGAATATAACTACTAAATACTGCCCCCAATGTACAGGAATTAACACTATAATACTGCCCCCCATGTACAAGAATATAACTCTATAATACTGCCCCCTATGTACAGAATATAACTACTATAATATGCCCCTATGTAAAGGAATATAACTACTATAATACTGCCCCCCATGTACAAAAAATATAATACTACTAATTACTGCCCCCTATGTACAAGAATATACCTACTATATATCTGCCCCCTATGTACAGGAATAAACTACTATAATAATGCCCCCTATGTACCAGGAATATAAACTACTATAACTGCCCCTATGTACAGGAATATAACACTTAATACTGCCCCCCATGTACAGTAATAAACTACTATAATACTGCCCCCTTGTACAAGAATATAACACTATTAATACTCGCCCCCTATGTACAAGATATAACTACTATAATACTGCCCCATGTACAAGAATATAACTACTATAATACTGCCCCCATGTACAAGGAAATCTACCTACTATATTGCCCCCTATGTACAGGAATATAACTACTATAATACTGCCCCCTATGTACAGAATATAACTACTAATACTGCGCCCCTATGTACAGAGAATATAACTACTATAAATACTGCCCCCTATACAAGAATATACTACTAGTTGTAATACTGCCCCCTATGTACAAGAGAATTAACTACTATAATACTGCCCCCTATGTACAAGAATATAACTACTATAATACTGCCCCCTGTGTACAGGAATATAACTACTATAATACTGCCCCTATGTACACAAGAATATAACTACTATAATAACTGCCCCTATGTTAAGAATATAACTCGTATATACTGCCCCCTATGCACCAGAATATAACTGTTATAATACTGCCCCCACTGAGTACAAGAATATACCTACAGGATGATATTGCCCCAGTATGTACAGGAATATAACTCTATAATACTGCCCCCTATGATACAAGAATATAACTACTTATACTGCCCCATATGTACAGGAATATAACTACTATAATACTGCCCCTATGCACAAGAATATAACTACTATAATACTGCCCCCTATGTACAGGAATATAACTACTATAATACTGCCCCCTATGTACAGGAATATAACTACTATAATACTGCCCCCTATGTACAGGAATATAACTACTATAATACTACCCCCTATGTACAGGAATATAACTACTATAATAATGCCCTCTATGTGCAAAAAGGTGAAGGACTAAAGGTCAAAGGTCAACTGGGGTCATTGTCAACACCTGCTCATAGGTTTCCACTTCTAGATCTTTCTGTATGATCTGGATCTCCCTCTGGCTGGACACGTGATTCCCGGGTATTAATACACATGGAGCTGTAAATAGCCGGACTGGAAACTCTGCAGGGACCAGGTGGAAGCATTGCAGGGGGGCGACAGATCAGGGACAGGGTGTAGAGCTGCACGGTGGAGCCTAGAGGGAAAGGGATGGGAGTTCCCTTCTGACCCTAAACCTAATAACAGGAGCTTTCTCCTTCTTACTCATAGGAACCAATCACAGTGCAGCTTTTGTTTTATCAGAGCAGTTTGAGAAATCAATGCCTTGTTCTGATTGGTTGCAAAAGCCAATTAGATTATATTAGACTTTGATAAATTACTACAAGTCAGAAGGCGTCCGGTTCCTGGTGCAGGAGGCTGGAGCCCGAAACCCTCCCCCGGCTACGGGATCCATTAGATGAGATCAGGAGGTGCACACCCGATGGCTGCCACGGCGCTGAGATCACCGCGTCCTCACATACACCCGACACACGGAATATAGACGGATGATGGACATCCATTGCTCGGTGTTACCTGAGCCTCACAGGTTGTTACACTCCCCTCCTCCTGCCTAATGTAATCTCACACAGTAGGAGGGGGAAAGCACTCCTGCACAGTGTAACAGCCTGTGAAATTACAGAATGTAGGGGCTATGGTAACGCCCCCAGAGCCCTTCTGGCCCATTAGCATAAAATTGTCAAAGTAGATTTTAGAAGTAAGGAAGCCATGGATAACAGATATAAGAAGATCCCACAGTCCCAGTGCCTGGATCTACGAGTAATGTCCCTAGGTTATCAGGATGGATTTTGTCGGTAGGTTTCCTTTAGGTTAGGTAGGTCCGGCCTCTATCATGTACTCATGAGAAATACTGTGGATATGACATAAATATGAAACCTCAGTGCAGGGGGCAGGACGTGCACCTACCTCTTTCAGGGCGATCTTGGCCATGTAGACGATGTTGGAGCCGTCTCTCTTGAAATGCGAGTGCGGTTTATCCTTCAGCAGGAAGACTATGTCTGCGGGGATGTTCTCCGACGTGGCGTCCCCCTCTTTAGGGAAGGTGATCTTCGTCCCCTCTTTCCAGCCTTTCTTGATCACCACGTTGAGGATCTTGTCCTCTGTTCTGACCGTCCGTCCGTCTGGGTTGAGCCTCCGCCGTGTGATCTTCATGCGCTTGGTGCAGCCGTGGTAGATCTCCTCCAGTGACACTTTGAGCTCATGGATGACGGGGGGGTCCTGCACTTTCCGCCGGTTGTGCAGCTGATCCGGGTGCCGCCGGTGGAAACCGTTTACACCGTTGAAACCAAAACGCCCAAAGCCACCAAACGGATCATCGTCGTCGTCCTCAATGTCCATGTCTTCGTGGTCGAAGCCGTTGCCCATACGGGTCCGGCCTGAGCCAAAGAAGATGTCAAACGGGTTTGATCCTCCAAAGAATGAGGCAAAGGTGGCGTGAGGGTCCCCATGGAAAGTGTAGTGGAAGGAGTTTCCAGTGTTGCCGGTGGAGCCACCTCCTGTTTTGAGACCTACGGAGGGAAGAATGATTAAAGTAAAGGAAAGCTTTGGATGTGAATGGAGTATAAGACATGATTGTACTACTCTATAAAACTGGATCCTTACAATTTTGAGATCTGATTGTGACTTGTCAGTAAAAGGTCATCATTACTGTCTAATACATGGGGGTCCGACCTCTGATCCAGAGAATGAAGGGTCACCACGCTGATACCCCCTGCAATCCTAGAACTAGTGATGATAACATGTCGTAGAATGGGAATATAACAGGGGTATTTCCATAAGGGAAGTAATCCTGGATGATATAATTGGGTAACAGCGCATCTCCTTGTAGGGTCACATGACTCGTCTCTGCTCGTCTGTGAAGCTTGGGCTCGGTGATGGCTCCGGGCGATGCAGTCACTAAACGCTCCGGATCTCATCACCAAGAACCCACGAAAACAACCTCATGTGCGGAGACACGTGATCCGACAGAAACCTGGCGCCGAGTATTTCCCAGTATAAACATCAAGGCCGTTTTGCACAAATAAGTCCTGGCAGGTCCCGGTTATTAATAAGATGAGCAACGGCTGCACCCACCTCCTGCTGGAGACGTCTGTGTGATTACTGATGGGTGACATAACGCTGTGATACCACAGAGGGCGACACCGAGTCCCCCAGAGCCCATATAGTACAAGTGTACAGGAGTTACAGGCAGTGCATATATAGTGTCCCATTCCACCCATTTTATTTAACTGCCTGTATCTCTGGTTCTGTAACTCATAGAGCTACAAACCAGATCTGAAAGATCAGATTATTATCTTTAAACACAAAAAGCAGGTTCTTGACTCCTCTTGGGCAAATATGACTCTTCTCTGTTCATAGTCACATTTTTAAATAGGTAAAAGGGTGAGATTTCACATTAAAGAGCGAATTCTAGAAAGGAAATCTCATCCCTCCCATGAGGGGGCTACGAGTTTAGCAGGGTAAAACCTGGTGATCGAATCCCTTTAATTACTACCACCAGGATGAAGGATTGTAAACCGAGCACTGACATACTGGTGTGTCTCCCCTCTGGCAGGGTCTGCTGTTTTAAATGCTTTTAAAATGATGCAAATGGAACTGGTGTCATTGGAGCCTAGAGCCCCACAAGCTCATTTGCATAATTTAAAAGCCCTCCCCCCCCCTTAAAAACAAGGGCACAGGAAGCTTAAAAGAAGAGCGGATCCTGCCAGAGGAGATGCACACCAGTATGTCAGTGCTTGGTTTACAATCCTTCATCCTGGTAGTAGATGTCCTTTAAAAGCTGCAGGGTCAGTTATGCAAATGCCATGTACCAAAAGTTACACCTCATACAAGTCAAAATACTGACACTTCAATATTATGCATTTTAAAGCCCCACCCCGAGTCTTACCCTCCTCTCCATACTGGTCATACACCGCCCTCTTTTTGGGGTCACTGAGAACATCATAGGCTTCTGCGATCTCCTTGAACTTGTCCTCCGCGTTGGCGTCCTTGTTCTTGTCTGGGTGGTATTTCAGGGCCATTTTGCGATAGGCTTTCTTGATTTCATCCTCGTTGGCCCCTGAAGGGATGCCCAAGATCTTGTAGTAATCCTTCCCCATGTCCACCGTCTGAGGCTTCTGGTCAAGAATCCTCGCCCCTGGAAGGAACGCAACCAAGTTATAGGGGACACATCCCTGAGTAATGGGTTTTCAGAAGATATTTTAATATAGAGAGGAATAAATTTGTGTCACTACGACTGCCATGCGCCCTCAACCTTAGGTTTCGAGGAGTCACTTAGTCGTTGGCTGTGGGTCTGCATAGATGGAGGGGGTGGTTTATGGTTCGATTTGCCCAAATTTACCTTCTACCAATGGCCGAATTGTTCCGAACCTAAATGGGAGAAGACTCAACCCAACATCACTTTCAACTACTCAAGAACACAATGTTCTCATCTACCACCTTGGGACGGACGATCTCCTCACCCACTGCTAGCGAGACATCTGCCCGTGTGTGGCCGCCCATAGTAATCAGACTACATTTAAAGTTACAAGAAGCTGCCAGAATTAGAATGATCCTGAGTCAGCCTTAAAGGCATTTGTTGGATCACACTCGTATAAACCGGTCCATGACTACGACGACAACAATGAAAGCAATAATAGACGGAGAAGGCTCACAAATCTACAATACCCTCAAACGTAAACCCTTCTATAGGTGGCTGTATACAGAGAGGTGCTGTCCTAACCAGGTGGGACCAAGTAACCATCTAAAATGTAAGCGACCAATGCCAAAACCCTTCCGCTTGTCGGGGGAAAAGAAGAAATGGGCACTTTGGTTATTTCTGCCGCGAATACTTTGTTCTCGCGGGAGATAAGCGGCCCCCAGAGGTTTAGGCCTCTCCTCAATGCTATCAACTATCTACAGTATGTGGACACCCAATTCCCACCAACCCAAGAAAACCCAAACTATAACTGTGTGAATTTGTATTTCTGGTGGAACTTCGATTATAAAACACTAGAAGAAGCCACAGTTTACGCACTTTTATGGTCTCATTTGTAACATTGGGTAACAGAGGGGTCCATGCTTGGAACCAACGAGAGGATTCAGGGAAGAGCCACCAAGGCATTCACAGCAGTCAACACCTCCCTGGGCAAAAACTGCTGTGAAAAATTGGATTTCCATCGTAACAAAAGCCCCTCACTGATCCATACAAACACGTAGACATGCAGATGTCACAGAACCTTAAAAAATATACCTACCCCCGAAATGAGCAGATAAAATTCCTAAGGTTATCCCCACTTTAAAAAACGTGGTTCTGCGCTTCTCTTGAGCGCCGTCGCCGATGGACTTGATAAAAAAATCGTTTCCAACTTTTTGCCTGGGTTCGCACTTAAACATGATTTGCGGCCCGGCAGACTTGCAGAGGGGTGGGCTCGGCGACCCCACAGGTGCGGCAGGAGGGCGGGCTTCCTTCTAGGGGGGTTTAGGCAGACATCTGGTAGAAGAAAGGAGAGTTTTGGAGATGGGGAAAGAATATATATTGAAAGGGATGGACGGAAGGATGGAACAACGTGGTCAATGGATGAGGATGACGACGATGGACAACTGGTGGTGAGGCGTTTCGGATACGGACATCGATTGCAACAGCAACTTGTTGTGGCTATAGACCACGACATCTGAAGACATGAAGACCTCAACATCCTTGAGTCATCTGAGATCTGAGAGCATCTTACATTTTATCTTCAGAAGTGAATGAAAGTGACAAGATGATGATAACTGGAGGAGACTTTTTTTTTAAACAATTGTGAAATGATGGTTGAGTTTCGAGGGGTCTCCAACACACGATGAATGGTGACGTTATACAAACAACAAGACACGACGACTCCAACAAATCATGAGGAGGACGACAAATCTCGAGGTCATTACATTGATAACTTCTAACATCGTATTTAATCAACTTTCCAATAGAGTCAGAGGAGGAAAACGGACAGAACGGGGAGGAAGGTTCTCTATGCTGAAGTAGGACTGACCCCCTTGACCTTGTCAATGGAAATCACCGGCTCAGCAGGGACAGGACTTTGTGTGTTAAAAGAAAAGCCGATGTATGGTGCCCGGCGAAGCAGAACGTTATTCACACCCATCAGTGGTACAAATAACCAACCACTTGTCAGGTTGTTGGCAAGTTGGAGGGGTTTACTACGAGACAGTGCTGGGACTGTGCCCTGCGGGGAAGGGTCTTCACATTTCTCACGATTTTCGGAGGGTGTCTACTGTTTATAGTGATTAATCTAAGCAGAACACAATAATTGGGCTCGTAGAAATTCAACTACCCCACCCAACATCTACTCAAAATACAGCACCACTGCAACAGTGGAGCTTCAAGAGAAGGTCCATCAAGACCAATCTCCAGTGTCCACGTCACTCAAAGCGGTTCAGATACTTTGCAGAAGGTCATATGACCCTCAGGTCTTCACATCTGATATGTCCAAAGCCAATTTCTATTTCTCTAGCTGCAAAGTCAGCAGGAAATAACCCATTCCCTTATGGAATTAGCTCAATCTATAGGCTTTATGGCTGTCAGAACATCCTGGCCATAACACGAAGCAATTACCTGAGGATGGATCACTCGGGGCTCGTCCGTGCTCGGTTACCTTCAATTATCTGGTTATAATGTTTTAAAAGCCGCTACAATCTGCTGGAAGGATTTCATTTACCTTCTAAATTGTAGTCATTAGCTCACCCGGCGGTGTTCCCGCATTATTGAGAAATTACGGTGCATTTATTCTGCTTGGACTGTGTAAGAGCAAAGCCGTGCAGGGATTATAGGACTCCAGACTCGAGAAGGAGTCACGTATCAAGGAAGTTCTCGATGCACGACTTGTGAGTCTTATAAAAGTGAAGGTAGAAGACTGGGAACGTTACGTGATGGTGTTTTGGCGGTGGGGTATTGAAGGGTTAAGTCCCCATCACAGTTCACGTCTATGTACTGGAAACACTGTGTGCTCTGATAAGTGTGTGGGTGGCTGAGCGCTATTGTGCAAACGCTCGTGGGGAGGAACGGCGCCGGGTCTCATGGAGGAAGGTTTTGTGTAAGTCCTACCTGCTTACTGTATCTATGGATCCTGAGGAACAGCGGGGACCTCACCTACTTCAGGGAACATTGTACAGCGTCTGTCACCCACATGTGGCAAGGGCGGCCTTGATTGAGAGAATAGAAGCAGCAACTGAGGACAAGGAGGGATAAGATCTCACATGCCTCAATGATGGTGGAATGGAGAGGTCCATGCGGCAGTCCACACTAGACTCTCCATGACCAGATTGTGGCATCACATCTTAGAAGGAGAGTGAAAAGAGCATATACTTTTGCATGTAAAAGTTTTCGGAAAATGCATCCAGGCCCAAGTTGCAGGGGGCTCACAGATGAGGGTTCAGTCAATGAGTGGCCTCGAGGCATCACTTCTGTTTACCTGGGGACACCCCTTCCGTTGTTGATACCACCGATGCCAACGTCTTGGAAGAACATGAAAAATGTGGTAGGCCGCCTTTATGGAGTGATGTCAGGCCAAAGGTGGGACCATAGATGTTCCGATAAACGCATTGTTGGGGGTCGAGGTCGTTGTATAACAACCAGTTCTCTCAATGGTCTCACTTGGGTGTTTCCAATCACGTAGCCCCCTCCTAAACAAGAGGTTATATAGCCTAAATGCTTGCCCAGCCTAGTCGTGTCCAGCAGAGCTGAAAGCTGGATGGGAAGGGTTGGATGTTGGATGTTGTGCTATTGGCACCAGCACCCCACGACTTGTCCTGAAGATCACTTTACCGAGATATAATAATGGAATGTACCAGACCACGGCACATTAAGGCAACTAACGTACGACCCCCGGCACAAGGCCATGATTTTTCATCCATTTCCTAAAGGCAAATTGGCCGAAGCACAAATCTCCAGCGCTCGAAACCATTAGCAGCAGGTAACTCTCTTTCCGCCTTGCCCAAAATCCATTAAATTCGAGGCAGGGCGCCCGCCTTCACCTTTCTGTCTATACAGTTATTTATGGCAAGAAAAAGTCTGAAGTAAAACATCCACCTCCTCCCAAGCAGCCGACAAACCCGACTCAACTTCTTGGGTAATTCCAGGAATTTCTCTACCATGTGTCAGCCAGCTGGAAGGAATGACTTCATTGCTGTTAGGATCCGACTGCTTCTCCTGCTCGGAGGCTATTAATAAGATTCCAGGGAAAATCTCTCCATCATCGCGGCTCCCCCTGTGCGCTCAGCGGCGTGAACCTCCAAGAACTGGTATTATTAGAGCCATGAATCAGCCGAGCAGCTGGAAACATGACCTCAGCCAGATGAGGACAAAGCCCTTCGCTATGGTCACCGGCCCCTGGTTCATCCCCTTATTTGGTTCATCTCGGAAGGGTTAAAAGGGCCTCGTTTGCTTTGTTCTAAGACTTTCTAAAACACGGGGTCTTCACAATCATCAAGATCTTAGAAAGCCTGTGTCCACACACTGCGTTTACATTCCGTAAACATGAGGTCAATGGATTGTAAATGTATTGTTGACTAAATGTCAACGCAGTAATTGCTGAATTCAACTCCGGAAATATGGAAGACTTCTCACAGCTGAGGGTTTGGTGCCATTGTATCCCATCTATGCAATCCATAAGTCTGTACAGCTACAGGTTTACAAAAATAAAAAAGACATAAAAAGGGGGGAAAGTGGTTCATAGAAGGTAATATTTTCAGGCAAAAAGTTTCCATAAAGTAACTCCTATCTGCCAAAGCAGTGACGCCTCCAACAGGGGACCTTCCATAGATGGTGGTTTTGGGGTTCTGGATGAGGTGCCTTAGGTTCGTGTTGATACGGAGCAAGAACCCCGAAGCCCTTTCCGACAAGCAAATTCTGACCAAACCTCAAAATCACTGAACAGAACTCAGCCATTTTACTTTTGGTTCCGGGAACTTGTAACAAAGTTCCTTGCGTCTACAGATGTCCTTCTGTCCACGTCTCATGCTTTGGAGGAGGTGAACGTGAGCCAAGTAAACAGTCATAGAAGACTCTGCTAGATAAACACCTAGAGGAGGTAAACAATGACTAATCCTGCCTCTATTCAGCAAGCAGAGATCTTGAAGAGGATAAGGAACTGAAAGACAAAGCATATTGGAAACAAACACGACTGGACAGGCCCTTCCAGCAGATTTACATCTCGGTCTGGGCGTGACGGAAGATAAATTATCCGGAGTCAGACGCGTGACCTCTAGAATTTCCCGGGAGGCGACATAATTAAACCCGGGGATAGATTGAGAATTAAACGTATCCATAACATAAAACATGACACCCCCCCCCCCATTTATGTAGAGCACTGGTTCTCAACCTGTGGGTCGGGACACCAGTGGGGGTCGAACGACCAAAACCGGGGGTCGCCTAAAGCCATCGGAGCCGCAATTTTACTGTGTTTTTACTGCAAGTTGCATGGTTTGGGGTCACCACAGCATGAGGAACAGTATTGCGGGGTCACAGCATTAGAAAGGTTGAGAACCACTGATGTAGAGGATCCTTCACGCTGGGGAGTCCCTTCCATACAGTTTCGCATCCTCAGATTTTCCGGGATTTCAGAATCCGAAGCATCCAGCAATTTGGAGACAATTAGCATTTCCCGCTCCGCCCCTGTGATCAGCGAGACAGGAGGAGCAGCAGCAGCTGAGCCCAGAGCGCGGCCCGAAAAAGGAGAAACCGGAAGGACGAGATTCCTGCTCCGTGCAGCAAATGATGGTTTTTCTCTCGGTGAGTCACAGCGACACGAACTGTGGCGAACTCGCCACCGCGAATACAAACGCTACGAGGCTGGAGCAGGAGATGTAGTGACTACACAGATCAGAGACACAGCCAGGCGGACGAGTGTCAGGGATCAGAACCGCGCAGACGTACCAATATCCCTAGTCACCCAGCTTTCCTAGAATCCAAGGATCAGAACTGCGCAGATGTATATTACGGCTAAAGGAAAAGAGTCCCGCACAGGAAAAAAAAAAAAAAAAAAAAAGTGCAAGAGCAGTAGATCCCTAGGTCTGGGGTTGCCAAATATATGTTCAGGAAGAGGAGCACTCCAAAATGCGTGAAGAGGGTGAGTCCTTTATGTCCATCAAAGCCAAAACACAACTTTTCGGTGTAATGCTACACAAGGCCGTGTAAAACTTACACCCTATAATGTAGTCACCAGTGTCACACCTTGGATTGTTAGCATTAACACCGAAACGTGCTGTTAATGGAATAAAGACTCCACTCTCTTCAAACATTTTTGGATGGCTGCCTCTTAACTGAACAATTATGTGGAACCCCCCCCCCCCCCAGCCTAGGGGATCTACTGCTCTTGCAAGCTGTTTTTTTTTTTGCTGTGCTGCCTGGACCTTTCCGCTTTATTATATATTATATAAAAGAAAAGAATTTAAGTGCACTCAGAGACTGATTATGAATCAGTATTCTATTAGTACCTAGTTTGTTCTACTCCTTAAACTGAGACTGAAATACTACTCCCTACGGCGAGTTAAAATTCTACCGCTTAAACAAGAGGTTTGCTTATTGAGATCTCGTAATAGTCAATTGTACACAAAGGCATAATCATAAGTATTGATTATATGATTTATTTTTTTTTTGTTTAGGCTGACCTGGGGCTCTAGGGGTGAGGAAAACAGATTAGTTATGTCGTCCAGTAAAATGAAAGAAGAAAAAAGAGACCTTTATTACCAAAGACTGATAATTAAAATGCTTCTCCGGGACCCTGCCTCTAATGGTACCTAAGGATGATTGGCGCGAACAATTTAGATGTACTTGCTAACATGACACCTTATATTCACTGGACAGCAATTTTAAAGAGAACCATCGTCATGCAAAACTAACCCCCCTAACACTAAATAGTATTTTCATAAACTGCCAGTTAAGAGCATTGCTCTCTCAACTTCATTGCAACTCTACATGCCCTTGTAAAACCTAAGCAATGGAGTCCTAAGCTATACTGCAAATGACTGTGAATGTCCAATGGAAGACATTAGATATTCAAGCTGTCCAGCTTATTGCATGGTGGGATGGAACAGCCACACCCCCATTGCTTGACTGACACCTGTGGTTAATGTCTATGGTTTGTATAATGATGTGCTGCCTGGTGCTGGTGGCCACACCCCTGCGACCTGGTGTGGATGTGCATGGTGTGGGGGTGTGTTTAGGAGGATACAGCAGCTCCGGAGCCATGTTACAAACAGAACATGTCAGACTTCATTGGTAGCTGTTGGTCGTGTCTCTCACTTGGATATTAGGAGGATGCAGCATGTCAGCAGATGCAGCACACACACTAGCAATACTTTACTATACATTACACACAGACATGAGCAGGGGGAGGAGAGGGGAGGGGTAACAGGGGTGACTTCACTGCCTCTGACCATGTGACCAGCCTCATTTACATGATAAAGAATAGATGATTTTACAATGAATAATGTATGAAATAACTAGATAAAGGCTGTGATGGGATCCTTGTGAGCTGCTCCAACAGGTAGTAGTGACAGGACAAGTGACACAGACCTGATGACAGGTGTCCTTTAATTGAACAATCTGACCTACAGTCAGTAGTGATGTAATGATGGGTCAGCGTTATCTATATAAAGGTCATTGTACAGGGAGGGGAGGAGATAAGCTGTGACATCATCTATTGTCAGTCGTGATGTAATGATGGGTCAGTGTTATCTATATAGAGGTCATTGTACAGGGAGGGGAGGAGATACGCTGTGACATCATCTATTGTCAGTAGTGATGTAATGATGGGTCAGTGTTATCTATATAGAGGTCATTGTACAGGGAGGGGGAGGAGATACGCTGTGACATCATCTATTGTCAGTAGTGATGTAATGATGGGTCAGTGTTATCTATATAGAGGTCATTGTACAGGGAGGGGGAGGAGATAAGCTGTGACATCATCTATTGTCAAGTCAAACAGAGGAAGAGCTGAGGATGAGGACACCAGTGCATGTGTCACTTATATTATCCAATGCTCAAAATATCTCATGTCCAAAAAAAGAATTTTTTACATACACAAATAATTTTTAAATATTCAAAAAAGTATTTTATTAATTCATCACATAAAGCAATAGTTATTACAAAAGTTGGAAGGTAGCAATAAAAATGAGCACCAAGTATTAAAAACAGTGTATTCCCAAAAGGATTCGGGAAAAGTATCAGAAACAGACACTGGAAAATGGTATGGAAGACATGGTAAGTACGACTGACCTAATGCAACCATGCGCAAATATGAGTATGTAAATGGGAAGTTCAAAAGCCAGCTATAGTTGAATTACCATACCGTGGAAAGAGGAATACACTGTGTGACCCCCGACACGTGTTTCGCCGGATGGCTTTCTCAAGGGGAGTGTGAAAAACACTTGAGAAACCCATCCGGCGGAGACACGTGTCGGGGTCACACAGTGTATTCGGCTCTCTCCACGTATGTGTTAATGTGGACTACATGCTTTTGAACTTCCCATTTATCATACGTCATATTTGCGCATGGTTCATTAGGTCATTCGTTACTTACCATTCCTTCCATACTCTTTCCGTGTCTGTTTCTGATACTTATTCCCGAAGTCCTTTGGGGATACACCTGTTTTAAACTTGGGCTCATTGTTATTGCTACCTCCCACTTTGTAATAAGCTATTAGCTTTATGTGATGAATTAAGTAAACATACTTTTTTGATATTTAGAAATTATTTGTGTCGTAAAAATTCTTTCTTGGACTGAGATCATCTATTGTCAGTAGTGATTGTAATGATGGTCGTGTTATCTATATAGAGGACATTGTTACAGGAGGGGGAGGAGATAAGCTGTGACATCATCTATTTTCAGTATTGATGTAGGATGGGTCAGTTTTCACTAATGAGGACTTTTACAGGAGGGGAGAGATAGCTGTGACATTATCTATTGTCAGTAGTGATGTATGTGGGTCAGTGTTATCTATATAGAGGTCATTGTACAGGGGAGGAGTGAGATAACGTGACATCAACCTCTATTTGTCAGTTATGATGTAACAATGGAGTTATCTTCTATTATATCTTCTCTGTGATGTGAAATTGCAGTGTACATTACTTCTATTTGGAAACATTCATTAAAACTATTTTCCAAAATTAGCCTTTCTTGGTGACACTTTGATGGTTCAGAGTTTATATATCCACTCTACGCATCATTTTACCTCTTATTCTGTTGGAGGATTTTCATATTGTTTATTGTCAAACCGTTAGGTCACAGATGAACACAGTTATATCTTCTGCTGTACATGACTACATTTCCCCATGGTATGATAAACACCACGGTTTGTTGGGCTCTTGGGAAATGTAGTCAGCAACATGCGGTGGTCGGGATATTTATTTACGCTCCAGCCCATTACGTCTATGTAGATGAGAAATTGATTGTCTGTTGCCAAATGCTTTTAACGCATTCAAAAAGAATAGTCACGATGTACTCGGATGGCTTCTGATTAGTGGAAAACATGCTATCCTGTGTGTAGGGACTGAATAGATGGATACAGCCATGGGGCTCCAAATATCAACCGTAATCTCCCCTAAGGAGTGTTTTGGCTCAATTAATAGTCATTACTAGGTACATATTCATATAGGAAAAACATGAAGTTCTTTAAATTAAAGTTGTTTGCATGTGGGTATGTAATTGTTTTTAGTGTGACGGCGCTCATTTTTTTATATGCGTGTAGTAGTAAAATGAATAGCATTGAATACATATACCATCAGTTTTACGGATGTTGACGTGTCCTACTAACCATTCTTCCCCCCTTTTATTATCCCGGAGATTGCAGCTATATACAGTTACAATACTTAACTGATACCAATTAGTAATCAGTGTGGGGTGCTCCGGCTTACCATCAGCCTAAGCGCCTAGTGTGACTAGTCTTTAATTTAGTTTTGCAATACAAGTCGGCCAGTCCGCGTGCATAGAGCAGGGACATCAAGGCGGTAGACTTGTATATAACTTAGGGAATGAGATAATTAATCGATGAGCCACTCAAGGGCACTTCCCGGGACTTAGCTGAGCGCCCATAACTTTAGAACTCTCTCTTGGGCGAATTTTGACATAGAGTCATAATAAAATAAGCCTGTAAAAATAGTTCCTTTAAAGGAATCGACTCATTTGATTTCATGCCTTTGAAGCCAACATACCTTGAAATAATTCTTTAGCTCAGGTTTTGCAGAAAAAACAATTATAAAGTCAGGACCTGGGGAACGTTGCAAGCTGTGCCTAAATCACACACATTAACACGGACTTGTAATTACAAATGGTGGTTAGTCAAGCATAACTAATCAACCTAGCTGGGTCACTCAACAAAGCAGCTTGGTATGGTTCCTCAATTGATTATCTGTTGGCAGGAGAACAGTGAGTCATCATCCTCTCCTGCATCGAAAAACTCACATGGTACTAACAAGCGCTGAACCAACGCTTAAACTAGCCTTAGACGCCACAAAGCTTCATTATCATAATGGTTATTTTTGTTTTATCAGAAAACCACTCAGCACAGGGATTACCCAGATATGATCCTGCATCAGTGTAGCTACAGCATGTTTGCTTCATCATTCCTGAAATCAAGGAAGGGTTTCCTTTAACCTCTTTTAGCCGAATTGTCAACTATTTTTCAATACATGTAAATGCACACATGCCATTTCCCGACTTTACAAGCAACCTCTCGACTGAATACCCCTGACTTACAGATGACCCCTATTTTACATAGATACCTCTCTGCCCACTGTGACCTTGGGAACTCTCTGGATGTTATTTTAGTCCCCAGTCTGCAATGATCATCTTAAGGTGTCTGTAATTAATTTAATTAATAATGCTTGTCCCAGGCACCAAAAATTTTGAAAATCGCATATCACTGGGCAAAAATATTTTTTTCACTGTAATACAATATAAAATATCCCTTTTCCGACTACTACAAATTCACTAAAACAACTGCCTGTATTAAGCGAATACAAAGTACTTTTCTGGTGGTCCCATAATGTCTTCTCCATCTCCACGACTTGAGGCCAGAACAGTCCTGTGACCGACTGTACTGGTACTTTTTCCTTCAATCTCTTTAATACATGCTGGCATACGTGTGTGTAACTATGTGATGACTGACCCACTTGGCGCTTCCGGTGGGGCTGTGAGAAGACCTGATTGCTGCATGATAGACACCATACCCGAGTAGTCTTTATTTTGGCCCCCCCTGCCTCAGCACAAACGTTTTTTAGGCTTCCTGGAACACCCTCTTTAAAACCCATCTCATAGCAGACATAAAATTCGCTCAACTGACATTGGACTCATATACCTCCATAGATATGCAGACCAACTACATAATAGGCAATGAATCCATCAGAACATCGCATTGGAAGGTGTAAAGGTTTCAAGAACTTGTGCCATTCCATGCTGTACTAATAGGCCGTCATGTTTTCACACACGCTGACGGCGCTCCATGTACCATAAGTCTGGCTTTGTCCATCAGTATTTTTGCTTTTCTGCGGTCAGATGTCCCTTAGTGGTTTTATCGCTTATGATGACATTGTTGCGTGTTTGGTCTATAGTGAATTTGCAACGGTTTAACACAAAAGTACACAAATTCTCCAAAAGTTCAATCAGCTCTAGGCAAATTTCTGCGTCTGGTCAGGGGCACAATATATATATATTTTTTTTAATGGCACCTTTCACATCTGATTCAGGTGATACCAATGACCACTAAAACAACTAGACAATGTGTAAATTTAAGGGAAATTGGGTCTTAGAGGCAAAATAAGTTGTAAATGAGCGCATGCGCCATGAAAAATCACAAATATTAAGCAATGGCAATTAAAAGTTTGTTTAAATGTGGTCCTTTTCAGTTCTATTCTGCCTGGTCACGGTGCTATGCATGCAAATTAAAAGTTGTGCACATGGGCCTAATGTTTATAGATTTCTAGAATTACCGTCTATATACTTGAGTATAAGTCACGTTTTTCAGTGAAAATTGTTTGTCTCAGCTTATACGGGGTGATATAAAAAAACAAAACTCTGCACTCTCCTAAGTCTGTCTGCCTATATACGGGGGACAGGCTGGCTATATACAGGGGACGTGCAGACTATATACTGGGGGGCAGAGTGGCTGGCTATATACTGTGCGCAGAGGGCTGGCTATATACTGGTGTGCAGAGGCTCTATGTACTGGGGGCAGAGGTAACCGCTATTTACTGGTGCAGAGGGCACGCTATATACTGGGGACAAGGCTGTCTCTATACCTGGTTGAAGGCGTGACCAATACATTTCCAACCTTGGCTTTATATTCAGTCAATAGGTTTGTCAGCATTTTTGTGGTAAAAATTTGGCCTCACCTCATATTCAGGCTGGTTTATACTTGCGTATGAATGTTAAGAATGGTATCGACGTTTAATCAAGAGAGTCATTGGTTTCAGATTGTGATTGCACACTAGTGATGCTAAATAGCCCACAAAGCCTTTTACAAGATAAGACAGTAATGTCAGTTCCAAATTTCTTCAATCATCCAGGGTTGCTATTTAGGTGGTGTTACAATGTCTGTTCTCGAAAATAGGATATGCACCTTTCCTATTGACATTTCATCCAACAATGGCGGTCCCCCAGATGGCTGGCTATAGTACTGGGGTCAGAGGGCTGGCTCTATACTGGGGGCAGCGGGCTGCTAATGATACTGGGTGCAGGGCACGCTATAGACTGGGGGCAGAGGCACGCTCTTACTGGGGGCAGAGGGCACGCTATATACTGGGGCAAGAGGGCACGCTATATACCTGGGGGCAGGGGCACCTATATCCCTGGGAGCATATGGCACCTATATACTGGGGGGCATAGGTCACGCTATATAACTCTTGGCAGAGTGCATCTATAATACTGGGGCAGCGGCCACGCCTATATACTGGGGGCAGAGGGCCGCTTATACTGGGGCATAGGGCACGCTATATACTGGGGCCGAGGCACGCTATATACTGGGGCATAGGGCACCGCTATATACTGGGGGCAGAGGGCACGCTATATGACTGTGGCAGGTGCTGGCTATATACAGGGAACTGACTGGCTTGCTATATACTGTAGGCTGTCTAGCGATAATGGGTAGCGTGACCAATACTTATTCCACCTGGCTTATATTCAAGTTCAATAGGTTTGTTCACGTTTTTTTTGTGTAAAAAATTGCCTCACCTCATATGTCAGGCTGGTTTATACTTGAGTATGAATGGTAAAATGTATCGACTATAAGCCAAGGAGCATTGTTTTCAGATTGGATTCCGCACATAGTATGCTAAATAGCCCACAAACTCTTTTCAAGATAATGCAATTGACATGTAAGGTCCAAATTGCTTCTCATCCAGGGTCGCATTTTGGTGTTTAAGATTGCGGTATCGAAATAGGATGCACCTTTCTATTGACAGATTCCATCCATACATGGCGTCCCCCACTCTCTACTCCTTGGCCTTTCCAAGCGACTTAGCAGCCTGCCCTTTTTACTCACTACACTGACAGATGTGAACTGTTTCCCCCCAAATCTCCATGGGCTATGCTAGCATTCATGCCTAAAAGTTCCAATCAGCAATTAACACAAAGCATCTGAATACCTCATAGCTGATTCAGGATCCAATTTAATTAAACGCCTGAAACTGTATAAAATATTTACAGTTTTCCAAAGCCCAAGAATCCCACAAGTAAAAGACTTAATGCCAGAAATATGCATCCCAAAATCACACTGTATTGATATAACATCTTATATATAGAGATTAATTCTATCTATAGTATGTGCAGATTTCTGGAATATAAAGTAACGGTACACATTTTGTACAAACAAAACTGTGCCTTTTTGCCTCCTTTGCTCGATCCTTTTCCAAAAATGTGTGTGGGGCCCAACTGTCACAGCAGATTTACTTCATTTTTCTCAGATTTCGATTAATAATAGCATTCTAGCCTTCATTTGAGAAGCTTATAAAGTCCATGATTCCAAAATTTGTTAAGGGGCAAATATCTGAACCCAGCGCACTTAAGGCTGCCTATGGATTATAACTCCTAGCAGATTTTTCAGTCATGGACTTGAAGGGGGGTGCCACATATGGTGTTTTTTTCTTCCCGAGACGTTTTTCATAGGCCTTTTACTCTTTTCTTGTTTGTCACCCTTCTTCCTTTTTTTTGTTTGTGTGGGGATTTCATGTTTTTTCATTGTTTTAACTGTGTTAGCTCTTTATATATTAAATACAATAAAATATTAGTGTGTTCTAAAAAGGGTTCCTGAAATACGATTTATTGTCTCTATGGACAATTGGGGGTCGTTTAACACAAATTACGTATACTTACCACCCTCTCTCCCGCTCCGTTCTCAAGCGGTATGCGCTCCAACTACTTGCAGCTTCATAATAAAAAACGGAGCCGGCAGAACTGCATCACACGTCGGGCCAGAATCAAACTGATCGGGTGGTACCGCATGAGAACAGGATGGGGACCTTGCCTATGACCGGTGGTGCGCACCATTCATACCTGGGGGCAGATTTACTTACCTGGTCCACGTCGCAATCGCAGCGCGGGTTGTCAGGCGCTGAATTCGGGTTCCGCCGGGATAATTCACATAGGAGAAGTAATAAAAAGAGAGAACGGGAAAAAAAAGCCGAGCGAATATGAAACAGTACTTAAGATTCGGATACAGAAGAGCTTTTAATCAGTCTTTTTGCCGTCTCCGAGAAATAAAACTCCCGTGTTATATATTCGATGTCTATGAACAAGGCATATATAATCCCCCTGACCCTTCTCTGCTCCCCCAGCAGCTGTACATCCAGGATCCCATACAGAATAATGTCTTAGGTAATGTTACTTAGGTATAGAATTAGGGGTGGCACATTGTAAACGGAGCCCTCCAAATTTACTGTACAGGTTTTCATTGTGCCGGTTTCCCCCTACAATGAAGATAAGACTCTGAAGTAAAGGAAAGCAATGTTCAATTATGTCTTGTCTGTTTTGCTATACTGTATGCAGACAGAGGAGATAAGCTGTATGCAGGGGGAGGAGATAAGCTGTGACATCATCTATTGTCAGTAGTGATGTAATGATGGGTCAGTGATATCTATATAGAGGTCATTGTACAGGGAGGAGGAGATAAGCTGTGACATCATCTATTGTCAGTAGTGATGTAATGATGGGTCAGTGTTATCAATTTAGAGGTCATTGTACAGGGAGGGGAGGAGATAAGCTGTGACATCATCTATTGTCAGTAGTGATGTTATGATGGGTCAGTGTTATCTATATAGAGGTCATTGTACAGGGAGGGGGGGGATAAGCTATGACATCATCTATTGTCAGTAGTGATGTAGTGATGGGTCAGCGTTATCTATATAGAGGACATTGTACATGGAGGGAGAGGAGATAAGATGTGACATCATCTATTGTCAGTAGTGATGTAATGATGGGTCAGTGTTATCTATATAGAGGTCATTGTACAGGGAGGAGGAGATAAGCTGTGACATCATCTATTGTCAGTAGTGATGTAATGATGGGTCAGCGTTATCTATATAGAGGACATTGTACAGGGAGGAGGAGGAGATAAGCTGTGACATCATCTATTGTCAGTAGTGATGTTATGATGGGTCAGTGTTATCTATATAGAGGTCATTGTACAGGGAGGAGTAGGAGGAGAAAAGCTGTGACATCATCTATTGTCAGTAGTGATGTAATGATGGGTCAGTGCTATCAATTTAGAGGTCATTGTACAGGGAGGGGAGGAAATAAGCTGTGACATCATCTATTGTCAGTAGTGATGTAATGATGGGTCAGTGTTATCTATATAGAGGTCATTGTACAGGGAGGGGAGGAGATAAGCTGTGACATCATGTATTGTCAGTAGTGATGTAATGATGGGTCAGTGTTATCTATATAGAAGTCATTGTACTGGGAGGAGGAGAAAAGCTGTGACATCATCTATTGTCAGTAGTGATGTAATGATGGGTCAGTGTTATCTATATAGAGGTCATTGTACAGGGAGGGGGAGGAGATAAGCTGTGACATCATCTATTGTCAGTAGTGATGTTTTTAATGATGGGTCAGTGTAATCTATGTAGAAGACATTGTACAGGATGGGGGAGGAGATAAGCTGTGACATCATCTATTGTCAGTAGTGATGTAAGGATGGGTCAGTGTTATCTATATCAAGGTCATTGTACAGGGAGGGGGAGGAGATAATCTGTGGCATGATCTTTTGATAGTAGTGATGTAATGATGGGTCAGTGTTATCTATAAAGAGGTCATTGTACAGGGAGGGGGAGGGGTTAAGCTGTGACATCATCTATTGTCAGTAGTGATGTAATGATGGGTCAGTGTTATCTATATAGAGGTCATTGTACAGCGATTGGGAGGAGATAAGCTGTGACATCATCTATTGTCAGTAGTGATGTAATTATGGCTCAGTGTTATATATATAGAGGTCACTGTACAGGGAGGAGGAGGAGATAAGCTGTGAAATCATCTATTGTCAGTAGTGATGTAATGATGGGTCAGTGTTATATATATAGAGGTCATTGTACAGGGAAGAGGAGGAGATAAGCTGTGACATCATCTATTGTCAGTAGTGATGTAATGATTGGTCAGTGTTATCTATATAGAGCTCATTGTACAGGGAGGGGGAGGAGATAAGCTGGGACATCATCTATTGTCAATAGTGATGTAATGATGGGTCAGTTCTATCTATATAGAGGTCATTGTACAGGGAGGGGAGGAGATAAGCTGTGACATCATGTATTGTCAATAGTGATGTAATGATGAGTCAGTGTAATCTATGTAGAAGACATTGTACATGATGGGGGAGGAGATAATCTGTGACATCATCTATTGTCAGTAGTGATGTAATGATGGGTCAGTGCTATCTATATAAAGGTCATTGTACAGGGAGGGGAGGAGATAAGCTGTGACATCATCTATTGTTAGGAGTGATGTAATGATGGGTCAGTGTAATCTGTATAGAGGACATTGTACAGGATGGGGGAGGAGATAAGCTGTGACATCATCTTTTGTCAGTAGTGATGTAATGATGGGTCAGTGCTATCTATATAGAGGTCATTGTACAGAGAGGGTAGGAGATAAGCTGTGACATCATCTATTGTCAATAGTGATGTAATGATGGGTCAGTGTAATCTATATAGAGGACATTGTACAGGATGGGGGAGGAGATAAGCTGTGACATCATCTATTGTCAGTAGTGATTTTATGATGGGTCAGTGATATCTATATAGAGGTCTTTGTACTAGTGAGGGGGAGGAGATAAGCTGTGACATCATCTATTGTCAGTAGTGATGTAATGATGGGTCAGTGTTATCTATATAGAGGTCATTGTACAGGAGGGGAGGAGATAAGCTGTGACATCATCTATTGTCAGTAATGATGGGGATGATATAGAGGGTTTTTGTCAGGTGACACATTCCCTTTAAGGCCCTCACCTAGGGCTTGGGAGGAATATTATGGTCCGTGTAGCTATAATTTTACATTTTAAGAACTAAGAAGTCTAAACAAAGTCATGGAACCTTCAGCCATTTAAGAAATGTCCCATGAGAATCCAACCTCTGCACTTTTCCCTCCCTCCTGTAATCTCACACAGTGGGAGGGGGGGAGTGCTCCTGTACAGTGTAACAGCCTGTGAAGCTGAAGCATTGAGAGGCTCAGGTAACACCCATAGAGCCCTTCTGGCTCATAAACATAATTGTAAAGGTTGATTTTTAGAAGTAATGAGGCCGTGGATGAGAAGAGAACACCCCTTTAATACATGTATGTGACTGGGATATTACAGACCACTGAGAGGGGGGGGTCTCCTGTCACCCCCTGTACATTGGGTGGATGTGACCTTTCTTCTGGGGT
>WNYA01000686.1:94738-124885 GCA_019512145.1 Engystomops pustulosus
ATATATGCTGTAATCTGTGTGTAGGATGTATAAGACGGCTGTGTGGGTATATATGCTGTATATATGTGTGTTGATGGTGGTGTATATACGGATGTGTGTGTTTGTATAGAGCTGTATATCGTGTGTATGGTTGGTATATAAACTGGGGGGACAATGTGTGTGTATATATGCTGTATATCTGTGTGTATGTGTTGTATATACTGGATGTGTGGTATATATGCTATCTGGGTGGTATGATGTATATACTGATGGTGTGTGTATTACTGGAGTGTGTGTATAATATGCTGTAGATCTGTGTGTATGTGTTGTGTAACTGGATGTGTGTGTATATTGCTGAATCTGTGTGTATGTGTTGTATATACTGGATGTGGTGTATTATTGCTGTATATCTGTGTGTATGTGTTGTATATCACTGGAGTGTGTGTTATATGCTGTATATCTGTTCTGTATGTTGGTATCTACAGGCAGAAGCCTCTTGATGGAGCGGGCTGCGATTTGCAGCGGAGGGGCTATCATACGCTGGCGCACGAGCACCAGCGTATGATAAATATCCCCCATTGTGTGTATATGGTGTGCATATACTTGTGTGAATAAACCCAACTGGCTTATACTCGAGTTATAAAAAAGATTACTTGTATACTTGCCCTCCGTCGCTCACCCCCGGGGGGGTCACCCCTTAGCTTTGGCTTCTACTAAATGTATTATTTTAATGGGGGCTCTGCTGCTGGACATTTCATTAAAGGATTGTTGCAGCATTACCCCCCCCCCCCCTTAGGCTTATACTTGAGTTAATAGGTTTTCCCAGTTTTTTTGTGGTTCCATTAGGAGCCTCGCCTTATACTCGGGTATATATGCTAATAAAATAATGTAAGAATAGAATAAAGTTTAAACTAATGAAGTCTAAAAAAGTTGAAGAAAACCACACAAAAATCCTCTGCCCCTTCACACACATCTTGAGCTTCCAAAACCGTTTCGATCCAGGCTAAACATCTAATTATATACTATTATATACAATAAAATTATATAAACTCAATCCAAAAACTCCGCGTCATGTTCCCTGTGATACGGTCAGCTGGCGGCTGAATCCAAGTAAATGTGGCAGAGCTGCAGTACCGGGCACAGCCACTATACATCGTGTGGCGCTATGGAGCGGATTGGTAGGGTTTTCCGGGTGTTGGATCCCATCCGATGTTTCTTGGTCTCTTCAGGGTCCGGAGAACTCGCACAGAATAAAGTTTGTGGCATCTTAAAAGCCGCCGCATTTCTGGGAAGAGGAAACGGATTCCTGCAGACGGGAGACGAGGCGAAGGCAGTGATGAGCGCAAAACTCAGTCTACAGAGCGACCCAGGTGAGAGGAGGGTACAGGCACAGTGTAACATCATATATAAGATATAATATTACATCCCTTCCCCCTATAGATCCAGACCCATCACACATCTCCGGGAGGAGCTGATCAGATTGTACATAGTGTCCTATCTGCAGGCAGCATGGTATAGAAGCAGGAGGAGCTGAGCAGATGGTGCATAGTGTCCTATCGCAGGTAGCATGTCTAGAGCAGAGGAGCTGAGCAGTTACCATAGTGTCCTATCTGAAGGGCAGCATGTTCTAGAGCAGAGGAGCTGAGCAGATTACACATGTGCCTATTGCACAAGCATGTTATAGAGCAGAGGAGCTGAGCAGATTAAAATAGGTCCTATCTGCAGGCAGATGTTATAGAGCAGGAGAAGCTGAGCAGATTGTGCATAGTGTCATATCGCAGGCAGCATGTTATTTAGAGCAGGAGGAGATAAGCAGATTGTACATTGTGTCCTATCTGCAGGCAGCATTTATAGAGCAGGAGGAGCTGAGCAGATGTTACATAGTGTCCATCTGCAGGCGACAGTATAGCGCAGGAGGAGCTGAGCAGATTGTACATAGTGTCTACATGCAGGCAGCTGTTATGAGCAGGAGGGCTGAGCAGATGTACATGCATGTGTTCTAGCTGCAGGTAGTATGTTATAGAGCGGATGAGATTCGCTAAGGTAGTGTAACATTTGCTATATATTAGAAAACCTAATAATTCTGATGCAAGTATAAGGATTGTGTTTATGTCTCAGCTTTTCCCGGGTTTGTGCCTAGTTGTCTAGGGAAGCTTTGTGGAGACTGGAAGGAAAGAAAAAGCCCCTGCGTGCCGTGGAGGATGTTCCAGAGACACAAGACAAAGTACACAGCAGTGGGAGGCTGATCAGAGGGTGAGCGGATGTTTAGATCGGGGGAAGCGATTGCCCAGGAACCTCCTGACCCCTGTCCTGGAGATTTCACGGGGGGGGAAGAGCTGCCAGACCCTCCTGAACCCTGGCCCGGAGATCCAGGGGAAGCGATGCCGGACCATCTTGACCCTACTGTCCTGAGATCAGGGGAAGTGCTGCGGACTCCTACCCGGTCTGGGACAGGGGGGAAGTGTGCCGGGACCCTTCCTGACCCCGGTCCTGGAGATCAGGGGGAAAGCGTGCAGACCCTCCAGCGATGTCCGGAGATCAGGGGGAAGCGCTTTCCAGACCCTCCAGACCGCTGCCGGAGGAGATCAGGGGGAAGCGCTGCCAGACCCCCTCCCGGACGCTGTCCCGGAGATCAGGGGGGAAGCGGCCAGACCTCATGGACCCTGTCCTGGAGATCAGGGGGAAGCGCTTGCCCGACCCTCCTGACCCTGTCCTGGAGATCAGGGGGGGGAGGAGCGCTGCCAGACCCTCCTGACCTGTCTGGCGATAGGGGAAGCGCTGCAGACCCTCCTGACCCTGTCCTGGAGTCAGGGGGAAGCGCTGTGCCAGACCTCCTGACCCTGTGTTGGGATCAGGGGGGAACGCTGCCAGACCCTCCTGACCACTGTCCTGGAGATCAGGGGGGAAGCGCTGCCAGACCTCCTGGACCCACTGTCCTGGAGATCAGGGGAAGCGGCTGCCAGGACCTCCTGCCCGCTGTCCTGAAGATCAGGGGGAAGCGCGCCAGACCCTCCAGACCGCTGTCCTGGAGATAGGGGGAAGGGGAGGGAAGATAGGGGGGAAGCGCTGCAGACCCCCCGACGCTGTCCTGGGATCGGGGGAAGCGCTGCAAGACCTCCAGATACGTGTGGAGATCGGGGGAAGCGCTGCCAACCCTCAAGACCGTCTGTCCTGGAGATCAGGGGGAAAGCTGCCAGAACCTCCTGACCTGTCCTTGAGATCGGGGGAAAGAGCTCCATGACATGACTATACTGCAGGACCTAAAGTGAGGACAGAGGAAGGTGATGATCACATGATTTCCTGCATCACTGCACAAGTGATTTTAGCTAGAGGAGTGTGTGCCGCAGCGGGTGGATGTAGCGGAGCTGCGAGTGTGGTTTCTGTCAGTGGATGTAGCGGTGGGTTTGCTGTGTGCGAGTCAGTGGATTGTATGCAACAAACGGGGGGACTTTTTATTGGTGTAAAATATATTTTTTCCGTTTTTGGTTGACCAAATTGGTGCGTCTATCGTCCAAAAATATAATTCTATAGCCGTAGACTGGTTCCCAGAACACACAGCATTGGCCCTATAGCTGCTAGGTACAGGGGTGGAGCTTAGGGGGAGTGGCCTCTGCGCTCTTGAACCTGTAGCTGACAAGCATTCTCTATAGGATACTATGCAGGTTGTATTATTTTGTAATCTGCTTCCTCTGCAGGGATCCTTCTGCCCTGTACCTGATGGTTCCGGCAGAAGGACTATTCCATGGACACATCTATGGCCAAAGAACTGGGGATTATACACAGAGAGCAGAGGACGACGGTGACCGGTCACATCTGAGGGCCTCAAAAGACTCCAAAGAAATCTATGTTCTAGTGGATTCATCCAATCATACATTGGTTACAGGGGTTTGTGGGGTTGTAGAAGATCCGGGGGGGTCCAGAGACCCACAGAAGACGCCAGGATTAGAGATCTCCAGACACAACAACCTACGCCGGATACAGATACATCCATGTAATAATCTGTAGTGGAAACACAATCACAGCTTATATATGGAGGAACTTTATACTGAGCCGATCCCAAACATCAGATGAATAAACCAGAGAGAATTGTCTTCTATCTGGCTTCAATAATAGAGTTTTACTCTCGTATAAGATTCTTGTGTTTATCCATATAGATGTCATTGTACAGGGGAGGGGAGGGATAAGCTGTGACATCATCTCTTGTTCAGTAGTGATGTACTGCTGGGCAGTGTTATCTATTAGAGGTCATTGTACAGGGCGGGGAGGAGGAGATAAGCTGTGACATCATCTATGTCGTAGTGATGTATGATGGGTCAGTGTTATCTATATAGAGGTCATTGTAAGGGAAGGGAGACGATAGCGGTGCATAATCTATTGTCAGTAGTGATGTACTGATGGGTCAGTGTTATCTATATAGAGGTCATTGTACAGGGAGGGGGAGGAGATAAGCTTGTGACCATAATCTATTGTCAGTCGTGATGTAATGATGGGTCAGTGGTATCTATATAGAGGTCTTGTAAGGGAGGGGAGAAGATAGCATGTGACATCATCTATTGTCAGTAGTGATTGTAATGATGGGTCAGTGTTATACTTAGAAGTCCTTGTAACGGAGGGGGAGGAGATAAGCTGTGCATCATCTATGTCAGTAGTGATGTAAACGATGGGTAGTGTTATCTATCTAGAGGTCATTGTACAGGGAGGGGGAGGAGATAGCTGTGACATCATCTATTGTCAGTAGTGATGTAAATGATGGGTCACCACTGTTATCTATATAAGAGGTCATGTCCAGGGAGGAGGAGGAGATAAAGCTGTGACCATCATCTATTGTCAGTAGTTGATGTAATGATGGGTCAGTGTATCTATATAGGGTCATTGTACAGGGCGGGGGAGGGGGAGGGATAAGCTGTGACATCATCTATTGTCAGTAGTTAGTGATGTACTGATGGGTCAGTGTTATCTATACAGAGGTCATTGTACAGAAGGAGGAGGAGATAAGCTGTGCCATCTATTGTCAGTAGTGAATGTAATGATGGGTCAGTGACTATCTATATTAGAGGTCATTGACAGGGAGGTGGGGAGATAAGCTGTGACATCACTATTGTCAGAGTGATGTAAGATGGGTCAGTGTTATCAATATAGGGTTCATGACAGGGAGGAGGAGGAGATAAGCTGGGAATCTATTGTCAGTAGTTGATGTTAATGAGGGGTCAGGGTTTCTATATAGAGGTCATTGTACAGGAGAGGAGGAGGAGATAAGCTGTGACATCATCTATTGTCAGTAGTGATTGTAATGATGGGGCAGTGTTTATATATATAGAGGACATTGTTTCAGGGGAGGGGGAGGAGATAAGTGTGACATATTCTATTGGTCCGTAGTGAGTAGGATGGGTCAGTGTTATCTATATAGAGGTCATTGTACAGGAGGGGGAGGAGATAGCTGTGACATCATCTTTGTCAGTAGTGATGTAATGATGGGTCAGTGCTATCTATATAGAGGTCATTGTACAGGGAGGTGGAGGAGATAAAGCTGTGACATCATATATTGTCAGTATGATTGTAATGATGGGTCAGTTGTTATCATTTAGAGGTCATTGTACAGGGAGGAGGAGGAGATAAGCTTTGTGAATTCTATTGTCAGTAGTGATTAAATTTGGGGGGAATGGGTCCGTTTATCTAATTAGAGGTCATTGTTAAAGGGAGGAGGAGGAGATAAGCTGTGACATCATCTCTTGCAGTAGTGATGTAATGATGGGGCAGTGTGATCATATAGGGACATTGTACAGGGAGGGGGAGCGAGATAAGCTAGTGACATCATCTATGGCAGTAGGATGTACGGATTGGGTCCACGTGTTATCTATTATAGAGGTCATTGTACAGGGAGGGGAGGAGCTAAGTTGTGACATCATCTATTGTAAGTAGTGATGTAATGATGGTCAGTGTTAATCTATATAGAGGTCATGGTACAGGGAGGGGGAGGCGAGAAGCTGTGACATCATCTATTGTCAGTAGTATACTGTGATGTAATGTGGGTCAGTGTTATCATATAGAGGTCATTGTACAGGGAGGAGGAGGAGATAAGCTGTGACATCATGTATTGTCAGTAGTGAGTAATGATGGAGTCGAGTGTTACTCTATAGAGGTAATTGTACAGGGAGGGGGAGGGGATAAGCGTGACATCATCTATTGTCAGTAGATGTAATGATGTGTCAGTGTGATCTATATAGAGGTTCATTGTACAGTTGAGGTGGGTGAGGGGATAAGCTGTGACATCATCTAGTCAGTAGTGATGTAATGAGGCGTCAGTGTTTGTTATCTATATAGAGCATGTACAGGGAGGGGGAGGAGATAAGCGTGTGACATATCTATGGTCAGTAGTGATGTAATGATGGGTCAGGGTTATCTTTATAGAGGAAATTGTACAGGGAGGGGGCGGAGATAAGCTGTGACATTCATCGATTGTCAGTAGTAATGTAATGATGGGTCAGGTTATATATTAAGAGGTTCATGTTACAGGGAGGGGAGGAGATAGCTTGTGACATCATCTATTGTCAGTAGTGATGTAATGATGGTCAGTGTTATCTCTATAGAGGTCATTGTAAGGGAGGAGGAGGAGATAAGCTGTGACATAATTATTGTCAGTAGTAGTGATGTAATGATGGCGTCAGTGTTATTATATAGAGGCATGTACAGGGAGGAGGTGGAAGATGAAGCTGGACATCATCTATTGTCAGTAGTGATGTAAATGATGGGTCAGTGTTATCTATATCGAGGTCATTGTACAGGAGGGGGGGAGATAGCTGTGACATCATCTATTCGTCAGTAGTGAGTTAATGATGGTCAGTGTTTACTATTATAGAGTCATTGTAAGGGAGGAGGTGGAGTTGGAAAATGCTATGTGACATCATTATTGTCAGTAGTGATAATGAGGGCTAAGTGTTATCATATAGAGGTCATTGTACATGGGAGGGGATGGAGATAAGCGGTGACAGATCTAGGTCAGTAGTGATGTTCTGATGGGTCAGGGTTATCTATATAGAGGTCATTGTACAGGGGGAGGTGGAGAGATTAGCTTGAAATAATCTATGTCAGTCGTGATGTACTGATGGGTCAGTGATCTATATAGAGGTCATGTACAGGGAGGAGGTGGAGATAAGCTGTGACATCAATCTATTGTCAGTAGTGATTGTAAGATGGGTCAGTGTTTCTTATATAGGGTCATTGTAAGGAGGGGGGGAGGAGATAACTGTGACATCATCTATTGTCAGTAGTGATGTAATGGATGGGTCAGTGTTCATACTATGATAGAGGTATTGTTAAGGAGGGAGGACGAGAAAGCTGTGGACATCATCTTATTGTCAGTGTGATTAATGAGGGTAAGTGTTAATTATATAGAGGATATTGTACAGGGAGGGGAGGAGATAAGGCTGTGACATCATCTATGTCAGTAGTGATGTTAATGATGGGTCGAGTATTATCTAGTAGAGTCATTGTACAGGGAGGGGAGGAGATAAGCTGTGACATCATCTATGTGTCAGTAGTGATGTAAGATGGGTCAGGTTATCTATATAGAGGTCATTTGTACAGGTGAGGGGGGAGGAGATAAGCTGACTTATTATTGTCAGTAGTGAGGTAATGATGGGCAGTGTTACTATATAGAGGTATTGTACAGAGGAGGGGAGGAGATAAGCTGTGACATCATCTTTGTAAGTAAAGATGGGGATTGATAAGAGGTTGTTTTGTCAGGATGACACAATTCCCTTTAAGGCCATAACTGGGCTTGGGAGGAATTACTGGTTCGTGTAGCGCTAAATTTTAATTTTAAGACACTAGAAGTCTAAACAAAGTCTATGGAAACCTGTCAGCCATTTACGGAAATCTCCCATGAGAATCACATCCTCTGCACTTTCACTCAGTCTGTATCTCACAAAGGGGAGGGGGGGGGGGCAAGTGCTCTGTGACAAGTGTAACAGCCTGTGAAGGAGATTGGAGGCTCAGGTAACACCCATGAGCCCTTCTGGCTATGAACACATATTGTAAAGGGTTGATTTTTAGAAGAATGAGGCCGTGGATGAGAAGAAGAACACCCCTTGAATACAATGTATGTGACTGGGATATTACAGACCACTGAGAGGGGGGGGTCTCCTGTCACCCCCTGTACATTGGGTGGATGTGACCTTTCTTCTGGGGTTTTGAGCCTTTATGTGATGACTATTTGACCACTGGAGACCCTATAGAGGTTTCCACCAATGATAGAAGCCGCAGGTCTCCCCTTAGAGCTCCATGAAGCCTGTGTCTGGCTGCGGGGTCACGTGCTGCTCCGTCACGCACCAGGCCCATGACTAATCACATATAGCGCGGATGTACCGCGGCCGCTCTGACTGACAGCTCCTCCAGCCAATGATTGACTGCTGTCCGCTCCAGCCAATCAGCTGCGGCCAGATAACCGCTTCCTCCAACCACAGAATTTGCTTTCACAACCTTTATTCTGAAAACCAACACTTCGCCACACCCCCAAACGTTATTCTCGGCCAATCAGCACCGGCGAATATCCTGTTGCTAGGCAGCTTCTCCCTCGCCAAAGAAAGTACCAGAGCGAGTCATCCAATGGAAGGCGGTTAGCGGGTAAGACGCGAGGGGCGGGTTTTTGATCACGTGACGTTACTTCGTCCCCCGCCTTCCTTTCTTTGGCAGGCGCCGATTGGCTAGCTGACATGCGCGCATGCGTGTTTGGGGTGAATGACGCAGCTCTTTGCCGTGCCGCAAGCTCCTCCCCCAGCCGCAGTCAGTCACACAGTGAGAGACACCGGGTGCCCGACGTTCAGCGCTAGCGTGTACCGGAGTCGGGGGCGGAGCAGCCAGCACTAGCGACCATCCCGGGACTCGTCACCATCCAGCTCGTCAGCGGCGGCGGGGCGCACGGCCCGGACTCTCAGGATGGCTTCCGGATCTGAGTAAGTGACGGCGCCGGTAGGCCGCGGCTGTCCGGGGCCTGTGCTCCTGACTCATCCCGGAGAGGGGCCCGGCGGGTGCTCCCCTCACAGCCCGGGCCGGCGCTGCTGCGGCCTAGTCCTCCCGCCTGTGCGGCCCCGTACATCCTGCTGTGTCATGCAGGCCCGAGGCCCAACCGCCAGCACCAGCACCGGCCCCAGCAGTGTCCTGTGTATACAGCACGCGGGCTCTATACAGCACCGCGCGGCCTGCTGGGAGTTGTAGTCCACACCAGTCATAGATGCGCTGCTCTCCCGTGTAAGAATGGACACAGGATGGGGCCTCAGTGATCAGTACAGTGCCTGCTGGGAGTTGTAGTCCCCACCAGTCAGTCATCCTTGCTCTATCATATAAGACCTGGCACAGGATGGGGACTTAGTGCATGCTGGGAGTTGTAGTCCTCTCCGGTCAGTCATCCCCACTCCATCATTAAAGACCTGGCATAGAATGGGGCCTTGGTGATCAGTACAGTGCTTGTTGGGAGTTGTAGTCTTCACCATTGAGAGAACCCCCACCCCCGGTACAGCAGGGGGTCGGGGACAACCCTTCTTCCTTCTGTCCCATAGTAAGGCACATCACCCTGAGGAGTGGCGGGGGGGCACTGCTCTTTAATCTTGTGACACCCCCATTAGAGACTTTCCAAAGAAGAGACTATAAAACCTCCTAAAGTCCTGCCCCATCCCCCGTGTTCTGCCCTGACAGATCCAGGGGTGATGTCCGTGCACTGGATAACGGTGACCTCTCACCTCTGTGGTCACATTAAAATAAAATCCTCTTCAGAATATAGAGGGGGGGGGGGGGGGCACATGGAGGAGGTGACGAGTGTCTGTCCGGCTCTGTGTATCCTGGTTACACACACTCTGGTGACCTGTGACCTCCCCAGAACACAAGGTGTATTACCCAGCGTACACCAGGGGGCGCCGGAGTGTCCTCAGCTCATCTAGTAGTAATAAATCACCTCGGTATATCACAGCATCTTACACATCAATTCAGTGTTTTCTTCAAGGGGTTTTCCAGGACTGGCGCTTCCAGGCAAAAACATTCAATTTAAGAAGTAAGAAAACCTTTTAAAGGGGTTTTCCCAGGAAACAAGTTAGGCCCTAAGCACAGGATAGGCCCTAACTTGCTGATTGGTGGGGGTCTTGAGAATGGGGGGGCGGGGGGAACCTCTGTTGGACCCCTCGTCGCTCCCTGAGATTAGCAGAGCAAACAGCCGCGCATGTCCACGAATCCCCATTCATCTCTATGGAGCTGAGGGAGATTGCTGAGCACAGCGCTCGGAGAGGCCGATCAGTCAGATCTGGATATCTACAGTTACGTTATAATCAAAAATAAGATGAAGCGGAAGAAAATCTGAGCTGAGCTGCTAAATGTCCATGATTACACCACTGTGCGGCCAAGCTGAAGGATACGTTCTAATAACAGACCTTCTCCGGGGCTCATAGTCCTGGGGTGCGGGTTATACCCCCTGCAGCCTCTGCTTTACACTACAGAATTATCTGCTGGGAGCAAGTATTCAGCAGCACTAGAGCGCCCCCACAGGATGAGAGGAGCATTACACAGTTCATTAAAGGGAACCTGTCATCAGAAATTGGCCTAATGAACCACCAGCAGTATATTGTCCGGCAGCTGAGCAGCTTCTAGATGATGTTTCTTTCACGTGTTGGCATCATCCAGAAAATCAACTTTAAAGTGAGATTTAAAAAGGAGGCGGAGAGTTTAATACTGAAGTCAAGCTCTCCCGGCCTCTGAACTCCTCCTCCCACGTGACTGACATCATGCGCTGGACTTCAGGAGATTTAATCAGTGATGTGCCTGGACGCAGGACCGTAATTACAGTGAAGGGGGCGCTCTAAGCCAGGGAGTGTTTTACTCCCGCCTCCCATGGGCTGCTTACAACCATTTACACGTTTACCCTGGCTCATTCAAGTTTGAAATTTTTTTTGTTTTCTGGTTCTGTGTGATCTATCTCCCCCTCACCGTTACATGTCGCACTGTCTGTATCGCACCATTCAGCTCTATGAGGAAACGTCATCTAGAAGCTGCTATGTGCTTGACAACATACTGTAATTAACTGTACACCTCAGATGCACAGGTTTCCCTCCCTCTGTACCTCCACGGCGTGGCCCTGTCGCACCTCTCTGAATGTCCACAGTGGTATCTGCCGGGGTAGGACGGGGAACCTGTAGTAAATGTTTCTTGGGCAGCTGATGGCCGATGGGGGCTGTGATTTCCCACGCCTTAGAGGGTGTTGTCTATCTGTCATGTGAGGGCCACTGGCCGGTCCCATACATCCCCACAGCCCAAGGGCGTGATGGAGAACCTTGGAGTCCGCAGTGCCAAACTTCAAACCAAAATCCACTTATATGGTTGCAAGTGCCAAACATGACATTGTAAGCGGGTAACTTATTGACCCCTGATACTGTATCACAGGTTTCAATAGATGTGCTGTCCTGAGTCACCATATAATCAGAAATATGATGGAGAAAATCTGGATTGTAGCTTCCCCCCCACAGGGTCCCAGAGCAGAGCTCCAACTATATGCTCTACCTGTCCACATTTTCCCTCTCCGTTTTCTCTGTAGCCCTCACCAATCTGATATTGGGTGCTGTCCTTGTGGATAGGATTTTCCTGACTGTTGGCCTTTATTGATTGGTGTGACCAGTGTCCCTGTATTCTGGGGACAGTCTGGTGTATATCTAGGATGGATGCGTAGTACGTACCCCTCAACTCCCCGCCAGTAATCCTGAGGCATGAAACAGTGTCCCTGTGATTTGGGGACGTCTGTGTATACAGGCATGGATGGTGTTCACCACCCTCACCGCCATAATCCTGAGGCAGACAGGTCCGTTTGATTTCTGGGACTCTGTGTATACAGGATGGATGGTGTCACCCCCGCCATGAATCGAGGCAGAACAGGTCCCTGTGATTCTGGTGGACTTCCTGTATACAGGATGGATGGTGTCACCCACCGGCATGAAGTCCTGGAGGAAGAACCGGTTCCATCTGTGATTCGGAGGGACGTCTGTGTATACAGGATGGATGTGTCCCACCCCCCATGGAATCCTGGAGGCAGATACAAGGTCTTCTGTGATTCTGGGGGAGTCTGTGATACAGATGGTGTGTGTCACGCCCCCCCACCCGCCAGTGAAATCCTGGAGGCAATAACAGGTCCCTGTGAGTCTGGGGACGTCTGTGTATACAGATGATGGATTGGTGTCACCCCCGCCATGATCCTGGAGCAGAACAGGTCCCTGTATTTCTGGGGACGTCTGTTTGTAACGATGGATGGTGTCACCCCCCCATCACGCCCACCTGAATCCTGGAGGCAGAACAGGTCCTGTGTTCTGGGGGCGTCAGTGTATACAGGATGGATGGTTGTCACCCCATGGAAATCCTGGAGGAAACAGGCCCGTGGATTCCGGGGACGTTGTGGTATACAGTAAGAGGATGGTTGTCCACCACCGCCATGAATGCCTGGAGGCAGAAACAGGTCCCTGTATTCGTGGGAGTCTGGTGAATACACGGATGGATGGCGTGTCACCCCCCCCCCCCCGCCATGAATCCTGGAGCAGAACAGGGTCCCTGTGATTCTGGGGAGCTCTGTGGTATACAGGATGGATGTTGTCACAACCCCCCCAGCCATGAATCCTGGAGGCGAGAACAGGTCCGTGTGATCTGCAGGCTACCGTAGCGTGTCACTCAGTAGGCGATCGGTGTCAACCCCGCCTTGAATCCTGGAGGAAGCAAGCCGTAGTTCCGCTACAGGATGATCGCATCACTCGGGAGGCAGAGATATTAGACCCCTGGAGATTTTATTTATGGGGCAAGTCCTGAGTGTCACGATGGAGTGCCCCTTCTAAACTCTTGGGTTGCAGTTGAGTTGTTGTTAGAGACTTGGGCAGGTGTCCTTGGATTGTGGATGTGTAATATGTAATACATGTAACGTATAGAGCGCTCCGCCTACCTAAGATGATGAGTGCCTGGGCTGCCATTGTATGTGGACGTGCGTCTCGGGTTCCGGGCGTGGGTTGCTGGGTGGCTCGTCCTCCTGCTGCTCAGTGATCGCTTCATCTGTCAGGGAACTATAAAGAAACGACTCGGCACCCTCCCCCAACAGCATGATCACAGCCAGATTACCCCCTCGAGGGGCAAAAAATTGCAAAAGGAGGGGGTGACCCCCTGACCCCCCGGACCTGCTGACACATCCCTCTCCTCCCTCTGTACAGGAGCCGCACGTTCCCGTGTATGTGTTTGGGTGGGACATAATTCATTAGGCACATTGGTTTTTGCCTCGTGTGCACCCGGACCCGATTTATGTATTACCCCGTAGTTAGACCCATATTACCCCCGCTCTAGTGTAAGCACCACCGGGTATTATTACCCCCGTCTAGGTTAGCAACCACCAGGTATTATACCCAGCCTCTAGTGTAGCACCAACCGGGTATTATACCCCCCCGCTCTAGTGTAGCCACCACCGTGGGTATTATACCCCCGCTCGTAGGGTAGCACCACCAACGGTATTATACCCCCCCGCTCTAGTGTAGCAGCCAGCCAGGGTATTATACCCCCGCTCTAGTTAGGGGATGTATACGGCCTGGACACACCAGGTAATTATACCCCCCGTCTCTGTAGTACCACCAGGGTATTATACCCCCGCTCTGCGTGTAGCACCACCGTATTATCCACCCCGCTCTAGTGGACAACAGTATCTATACCCCCGCTCTAGTGTAAGCCTAACACAGTGTATTATACCCCCGCTCTGGTAGCACCACAGGGGTGGTATATACCCCCCCTCTGGTTAGCACCAAGGTATTATACCCCCGCTCTGGTGTAACCACAGGTATTAACCCCCGCTCTGGTTGTTTTGCCACACCACGGGTATATACCCCACTCTGGGTGTAGCACCCACGGGTATATACCCCCGCTCTGGTGTAGTACCACAGGTATGAGTCCCCAGCTCTGGTGTAGTACGACAGGTATTATACCCCCGCTCTGAGGATGTAGCAGACACCAACGGTAAGTCATACCCCCGCTCTGGTCGCTTTAGCACCACCGGTTATTATACCCACCCGTCTGGTTGTGTGCACCACCAACCAAGGTATTATAGCACCCGCCCCTCATGCCGTGATGGTGTACAACCCGCCGTATCCTTATCCACCCCGCGCTTGGTAGTAGCCCCCCTCGGGGGAGTATCCGGTAGATACCCGCCGCTCTAAGTTGTAGCACCGCCAGTATTGATACCCCCGCTCTGGTGTAGATACACCGGGTATTTGTGCCGCCGGCACTGGTGTAGTACCTCACGGGTCTTGTGCCCCGCTCTGGTGTCAGTACACACCGACGGTATTATACCCCCCGCTCTAGTGTTGCAGCACCACCAGCGTAGTTATCCCCCTAAATACCCCCGCACCCCCTCTGGTGTTTAGTAACCAGCCCGGGTGTATGTGTTGCCCGCCGCTGAGGTGGGTAAAAGGCCGCTCACTGTGTAGTGACTGTGGCATAGTATTGCAGAATTGAGTCCCTTTAACAAATATGAGCGATGTGACTGCTCCTGTTACCCCCCCCCACCCCTCCCGCACAGCGGCCATCTTTGCTGAGTCAGTAGTAATCGGGTTACCGGATATTACATGAACAGGAAACAGGAAGTCTGACGATGTGGAGATGAAGTGGATGGCCGCGTTCACTATGATGCAACCAGACGCCACCAGTTGACATGAAATAACTAAATATATCAGGAAGTAGTACTGCAGTCCTGGGAGGGATAGCATGAAGCCACATAATATCCTCTTCCTTCCGACCCCCTGTCTGCTAGGGAAGGGACATTAGACTTTCATTATGTCCAATTTTGACTTTGTTTTCTATGCATTGGTGATTCTTGACTTTCGCACGTGCAGTGGAATGTACATGGTCACGTGACAACATTCAAGTTTAGTCAAAAGTCCATTCCTACTTTTCTTTATGAAAGCAATTTTTAGGCAGCTTCGGGCTTATTCCCTCTTTACGTTGAGCTAATCTCGTCTCACCTTTCTCCCCTCTAGATCTAAGGCGATGACTTGTCCACTGCGTATTCTCAAGCAGAGAGAGTCCGACCCACAACGGATGATTGGTAACAGAAAGCCATCAATGAGACAACGCCGTGGTCTCTCCCTTGTGTCCCAGGTAAGTGGCCGGTGGTCATGGTGTTGTGTCGGCATTAAGATAGGTAGATCACGATACTCCACTGCTGTAGCCGGACCTTCACTGCCTACAGTCCTTCCCTTCTGACCCCCCCGCCTGTGTCCAATACGGCGGCTATAGGGCGGCTGCTGGATATGTCCATGTACTGACGTTGTTCCAGTCTTCTTATCTGAGGGCGAACCTTTCTGAAGGGAAAGTCTGTTAATGCTCTGCATCTGTGGGTAAAATGGTGCGCTCCGCTGTTAAACCGGAGAGACACCTGTGCTCCTGCAAGGAAGAAGACAGAGGGAGAAGTCGTGTGCATGCCGTCCTGTGCGATGACACTGCTCCGACTGAGAAGAGCCGTATGAACAGGGTTTGTGCGCAATAACCCTGCGGGTGCGACTGGGAGATGTATAGAGGTAGTCGCCTAATTTGCAATAAGGGAGTGTAAAGGGGTTTTTAGGTGCCAAAAAACAAGTCGCCTATTAGTGGTTGGTGCAGACCTGGCCGAGCGATGGTTGGTTGTCAACTGATACTGATCATGTATGTGGGGTTGGGTCATATGAAGCTTGCTGCTCACTTAGACGCGATACATGCAGACACTAAGCGGAAGGCAAACAATGGAAGTTACATACGCAGTGTTTTGTCACGTGTGTGTGATGTCAGGTCCGCAACCTTCTATCCGGTCTGTCCGTTGTTTTGTATAGTTATATGTCTAACGGGTTAAGATTAGGACAGTGTGTCCTGGTGACTGGTAACCACGTGCAGTTGGTGATACTTGTGCTTTTTCTCCAGCATCCCGCCTGTCTGATGTCAAATACGGCAAACGATCCACGTCCTGCCCATCGATGGACACGGTGACGGGGAGCCAGGGAATCTCTTTGAGGTATTGAAGCCTTATTCCTGGAAGCCTATAGGCCACATCAGAAAAGTTACCGCCCCCCTGTCCATGTGACGCCTGCAGGCTATACGCCCTGGTATTAATCAGTACATCTGTATGCATGCCCCTGGTAGTGTAGTGATTTCTTATATGTGCCATGCGGCTAACAGGTGTGATCTCTGATGCCTGAATAAAGAGGTTTGTTAGTTAGATAATATATAGGACAGTACTGGGCTGTACTGAGATGAGTACTGAGACATAACTTAAATTAACTATATGCAAAGTAAATTATTGCGGAAGAACCACACTGTAAGGCAATGGATTGGAGCCTAAGGCCCCGCACAGTGAACATGTTGGGCGGCGCACCATGGCTCCTCTGAGACCAGAAGGGAAACATTCTAAACGATCCAAAAAAACAGTGGGTCGGCCGTGCTGGTCTCGCTTTGGCGGCCGGGATCTCGGTCTCTCAAGTTCTTCAGAACTTGTCAATAACTCTGATTTTAGTATGTAATAGAAAATTATGAGAGGCCGAGAGCGATACAGATACTAGTATAAGGTTTGCTGAGGATGAATCTTATCACACTTGTGCCGCGCCATATCTGTGGCGGCAGAGGTTTATGAGTATTGCAACCAAAACGTCCAGATGACAGGATCGGAGTGGGTGACTTTCCTTTTTACACAGGTGACATTTTCCTAAGTCGCGGAGGGGATCCGTGCCGTGGAGTTCAAGGTGGTGGAGACTGATCCCAAGCCCTAGCTGTAATTGTGGCCCCAATACCGTCATCACTGTGAAGGAGAACCCATAAAACGGGAGGTAGGAAGATCGGTCCATTACTCATTCTTACTCAGCTTCTCCTATGGAGGGGGGAGAGGGCACTAGACGGGGGGTGGCTTCCCTTTGCTGCACTAGAGGGGGGGGGGGTCCTTTCTCTGTTGGCTCTAGAGGGGGGTGGGGGGTTCTTCTTTGTGGCTAGTATTTGATTATTTATACAAGAGCTGTGGTTTCCCAGGACAGGAGGATTCTCGAGATGAAGTTGGTTAACGATGACCATTGGGGGTGCAGGAACAATTTGGCTCAGATCAAGGAGATGGTGGAGCTGCCCCAGGCAACCGGGCGCTCTCAAGGCTATTGGGGTGAGGTAATTCTGGGACACGTGATAGGATTTGTGAGACTGTTGTAGTCATCGACGTGGTGATGACGTTGTGAGCATATGTCTGTAGCGCCCCCTCGTGGTATCCTGCTGTACGGACCCCAGGAACGGGGAAACCCTCATTGCCGCCGAGCCTGTGGCTAATGAAACCGGCGCATTCTTCTTCCTGATCAATGGTGAGATCTTCTGTCATGTTCCGCCAAGTGTACGAGTCTTCTGTTCTTCTCGCTCATTGATGGATGTCGAGTCCCCGATCTGATGATATTGAACTAGCATAGGATAGTGTCCCCAATACTAGCTTGGGGAAACCCCCTACAGTAAATGTATTGCTGTGCTATGGTGGATCAGTGACCGGTCTAGTAACCTGCCGCCTTGTCTTCGGTCACTGGGATTGATGATAAATTGTGCTGGAGCGTCCGAGAGTACCTGCCGCAAAGCCATTTGAAGAAGCGCGAGAAGAACGCCCTGCCATCCGTCATTGATGAACTGGATGCCATTGCCCCTAAGAGAGAGAAGGTAAGAGCTTGCCGCACCCCCCTGTGTTACGGGTGACGTTCCCCTAGCTTGATTCTACACATTCTGCTGCCTTTTGTACAGGGTGCGTCCCCTTACTGATTCCTCACAACTCCCCTTCTTGCTCCTTCTCTCTCCGACACACGGAGAGTGAGCGCCAGAATGTCTCCGCGCTAAACGCTTTGGACGGCCTTGAAAAGAGGCACACGTACTCGTCATGGCCGCCACCAACCGACCCAACAGCATAGACCACACTTACGCTGCTCGGTATAAGCCCCGGTAGTCGTGCCTGCGTTGTAGGAGGTGTGGACTCAAGCCCCTTCCTTATATATATCACTTTCCGTGCGTGCTTCTCTCCCAGCGCCCGTTTGACATATTGTATAGTGGCATTGGAATCCCAGAACAACCCACGGCAGACGTAAAATCCGACAGATTTCACACAAAGAACATGAAAACTGGCAGAGATGGCGATCTAGAACAGGTAAGAAATATTGCCTTGTGGGCATACGTCCCGTAATTTACTGCAAACTCTACACTGTGTCCTGCTTCTGTCTGTAGGTTGCTACATGAGACCCCACGGCCATGTTGGTGCTGATCTGCCGCCCTGACTGTGCTCAGAAAGCCGCCCTCCGCAGGGATCGCCAAAGTATGGAACCCTCATGATCTGGAGGATGATAAAATATAGATGCTGAATCATGATTCCCTGGCTGTCACTATGGAGACTTCCGGTAGTCGGGGTCTGGTCGATGTTCGTCTTTGTGTGGATTGGGGTTTATCTTTGGGTATAAAACGTAAAACCCGTCTTCTTTGTTCGTGTAGTGGGCGCTTTAGTCAGAGTTATCAGTCCCTCAAGCGCGTGCGTGAGACGTGGTGGAGGTGCCGCAGTCACCTGGAAGATATTTGTTTTGAGGATGTCAAGGGAGTCTGACAGGAGCTGGTACAGGTAGGTTGCTCATAATGTAGTAGGTCCAGAAGTGAGCGGCACAACCGCCCTGTAATGTGACCTGTGTCCTTGCAGTATCCTGTGGAGCATTGCCAGACAAGTTCCTGAAGTTGGTAATGGACCCCCTCTAAAGGCTTCGTGTTCTATCGAGACCAGCTACCTGCGGTGCGGTAAGGTACTCTTGCTAGCGCAGAGGGACCAATGATGCAAGGCAAACTTCATCCCATCAAAGCCCCCGAGCTGCTCTACCTGTGGCGACGGCAGAAGTCTGAGGCCAATTGTGCGTGGAGAATCTTGATAAGGGTAAGCACGGTGACTGCAGTGATGGTCCCTCTTCAGGACCTTCCTGCCATCCTCTCCTCACCATGACCGTTTCTGGTCGCAGGTCTCGGAGTGCCGCTCCCTGTGTCCTCTTCTTTGATTGAGGTGGGACATCCATTTGCCAAGCCCGAGGAGGTAGCATGGTGATGGCGTGGAGCCGCTGTTATGAGTCATCAACCAGATCCTACTGAGATGGATGGAATGTCTACAGCAAAAGAATGTGTTCAATCATCGCGCCACACAACCGACCCGACTCATCGACCCGCCATCCTGCGCCCTGTGACGTCTGGACCACCTCTCTAATCCCCCTCCCCGACGAGAAGTCCGCAGCGCTATCCTGGAAGGCAACCTGAGGAAGGTCTCCGTGTCGCTAAGGTAGAAGTCGTGCACGAAGTGTTGTCTGTGACAATATTCGGTTTCATTTCTTCCTCTTTCAACCCTCTACGGTTGCTGGTGTCTGCTAGGATCGTGGATCTGACTTCTGGCTAGATGACCAATGGGCCTCTCTGATGCTGACCTGACTGGAGTCTTGGTCCAGCGGGCCCTTGATAAAGTTGAGCCATCCGGAATCCAGTAGAGAATGAGATCAGACGATAGCGGGAAGACAGGGACTCAACCCTTGCATGCGGTAGGTGCCGGCATGCGCTGGGAATCAGTACTTGTCTCAGTGCTGTTCTGTGTCTGAACTTACGTTGTGTCTCCTGCAGGAGGTGGAGGAGGACGTACCCCGTACCCGAAATCCGCAGGTCATCACTTTGAGGAAGCCCATGGCTTCGGCCCGCCGCTCGTCAGGCCCGACATCAGAAAATATGAACTGTTTGCACAGACTGTGCAGCAGAGCCGCGGACTTTGGCAGTTTCAGGTAAGCGAGCTATCCTATTGGGCGAGCTATAGCCGAGTGTACCGATCAAATTATCTGAAGAGATTCCTGTCACCTCCGTTGCTGGTGCCTGGTTAGCTGCCAAGAGAGGGTCCCAGGCCTGAGAGATTGATTAGATAGAACTACATAGATCAAATCTTACTCTGCTGGGAGGCTGCAATAGAGTTGATGTGAGATAATGCAAGTGCTCTGCTGCATGACATATTAAACTTATTCAACTTATGACCCCATGCAGAGCAGCCAGCGACTGGCATATTGGAGCGAGAGGTCACAGGAAATATCCAGCAGCATTCGAATGCAGTATGTATGGCGTCTGATCGCTATGTGGGTGGTCAACAACTGTTAAGTCCAAAGGCAGAACAATACAAGTCTGAAGAAATAGACCTCAGTGTAGCAGGAGCATGCACCAGGGATCAGTGGAAATAGGCCTGTCAGCTGAGCGACTGCATGTGCACAACTGGGATCAGTGGAAATAGCTGTCCAGCTGAGTCAGCGATTGCACAATCTGTCAGTGGGAAATAGCTGTCAGCTTGGCAGCATGTCTGCCACAGATGGGTCATGGATATAGCTGTCAGCCTGAGCATGCAGTACACATGGGATCAGTGGAAATAGTCTGTCAGCTGACATGCCTTGTGCACAGTGGGATCAGTTGGAATAGCGTAGGCCGAAGCTCTGCCATGTGCACAGGGGACTAAGTGGGAAAATCGCTGTAGGCCGAGTCATGCATTGCACAGTGGGATCAGTGGAAATATTTGTTTAGGCGAAGCATGCGTGTGCACAATTGGATCAGGTAAATGTCGTCCAGGTCGCGTGTGCATGTGCATAAGGGTGTAGTGGAATGGCTGCAGGGTCGAGCAGCCGAATATTGGCGCATATTCGACTAGCTGCAAGCAGATGTGGCACCCGGGCTGTACAGGTGATGGAGTTTCCTCATGTTACGCTTATTTTGTCCACTCTTAGGTTCCGCCTCGGAGGCCAGGGAGGGCTGGTCAGACGCCAGGGAGCGCGGCGGAGGAGCTGGCGGCAGCACTTTATCTGAAGAAGAAGACGACCCTTACGGACTAGAGGAGCGCGCGGCGCCGTCGTAATTGTAACAGCATTGAATTCGTTACGTTAATGGAACTCTCTGCTTCCACCTTCCTCAGCACGTTACATCGCACTGACACCCCCCCTCCTGGTTTTTTGTTTTGTTACCCGGGTGTGAGTGCGAAGGGGCGACCGGGTCTCCCAGGGTGACTATTTGTTTCTTCCTCCGCCCTTAAGCGCCGGTCGGGGAGAGGGGGCTCCTTCCTTGCGGAAGCCTGGAATGACGCACGGATTTTTGTTGCTTGAGCTCCGTGGCCAACGATTGTACGCACCACCTGAGAACCTGGGGTCAAAGGGTTAATACAACCACAATAAAACTGGGATTCAAGCAACAAACCGCAGCGTGGGATTTGAACACTATTGGCCTGTGCCTGCCACGGAGGCCGCAGGCGGGAAACGTCGCTGGGGGTTTTTTGTTGGTATTGGGCATAATGTTGTTGAGTTATAACAAAACAAAAACCGCAGTTTGACGTCATGACGTGAGAATAAAATGTCTGTCATGCGATCGCGCTGTTCTCCGTGGTTTATAGCATCATCCCTTTTCTAGTAACTGGGGAAAGGTTCCTCGACTTGTGCGCGGATCCTCTCGTCTCTCCATGTCTCGCCCTCGTCCAGGACCGGGTTAATATTGGTGACCGGGAGGGGGAACCGGTACCTGACATCACGGAGGCGGGCTCTGGGTGCTGCACCCTAAATATACACCGAGTGTTACAATTGTACATTCACCTGCACTTGGGTATCACAGCCGCCTCTATTAATATATAATGGTGACCATCACATGGTCACTGGGGACAATACACCACCTAGTGATGGACGATAACAGTACCAGTCGGTGGTCGCGGTCCGTTTCTGTAGGAGTACACGGGCGGCAAGAGGCTACACTCATTACGTGTCGGCAGTTACAAGCACGTCGGTGTCAGAGAGCTTCCTGGGGGTTCAAGCCAAGTCAGTGGGGCAACAATCCAACAGCAGGAAGAGATCCAACTCCTACGACCTACGCGACTAAGGTACTATATCTCGCTGAATTCGCAATTGCCCCATTATAAAAACCGGAAATCTGACGCCACTTGTTACGAGCCCTGGTCATCGCCATGATCACTAATAATGTGCTCTTTATACTTCATGCCCCACATATAATATACCATTGTAACCATCACCTCATACTTTGGTGCCTTGCGTCAATTATGCGCGCTGCACAATACATACCCCGACGCCAGTTACAATATTGTGCCACCGCCCAGTCTGGTTCTTCAAAAGACCTGGCAGGATCCCGCCCCCCTTGTCCAGAAGGGGGCACCACTCAAGCAAGAATCTCAACTCCCGCCTTTATAGCCAGTGTGCTCTGTTGTGCGTAAAGCCGCGCGTATCTTCCCAGTTCCATTGCCGGCCGGGTCTCCCAAACACATGGGGAACAAGGTGCAATGTAGCTGAATGTGCACCAGGAATTGCAACCTATTTCGGGGATTATGTGTCAGTCTTCCTCGTTCGAAGCTATCGGGGTAGTTCGATCTCACTTTCATGGGAAGCTCAGTAATCGCCCCCCAAAACTACACAGGGAACCTGGTCAATGACCGAATAGAACTGGAACCTCAGTCAAGTAGATTTATCAACTAGTACACCACAACATGATATCTGGAGACACGTAGTTTTTAGAGCTGAGGACTCGGACGTTGGAGGGAGGTTGTTCCTGACACAGCACCTGCGCCTGTTTCCACGCTGGTTGAAGAGGAGTATAACCGGGTGCATCAACATGCAGTGCCTACTGTGGGGGGACCTCCGACCGTAGTCCCTGAGAGTGCCTGCGCTTTTCCAGAGGCACGATATACAATCCCCCACCAGCATCATGATAAAATGTGCCCCAGGTCCAGGGCCAAAGACCCTCTTGATGCTCAGGAGCCGGGAGAAGGTTCTGTTAGAACTCTATGGTATCATCTCCCCTCACTGTGTTATGGAGTGAAGAAACAATCACAAGGGACATCGTCCCAGACCTGAACCCCTGGGGGGACATCATAGTATGATGGGGCTTCTCGCTATCGATTGAAAGGTGGGACCATGTACTATTATATATTGCAACACCCTGCCAACGTATAGCGAGGTGTAGTTGTGAATAAGGCCTCTACCTGTCAGTGATCCATCTGGTGACCCTGCGCACCTCGCCCAGGGGATAGTGCAGCAGAGATCTCATTGGTCATAGCAGCTGTAGGCCTCACTGCCTGGAAACGGACCCTATTAGGTGGGTGTATAGAGAATTAATCAATGATGATGGCTGATTGTGTGGAGAGGCGACCCCTGACCAGGGGAGTATACAAAGCCCTCCCTCGGTGAGGGGAGCACAGACCTTCTTGAACCTCATGCTCCTTTGGGGAGTCTGCTCTTCTTCTTTACCACAGGTCTCAGCACATGGTCAGAGTGAGGAGAGAGACAGTGCAACAATTAACCTTCAGTCTGACACTTAACCCAATCCCGGAACCTGAGTCAGGAGCTCTAATCCGAGCTGCAGCTTCCCACAAGTCTCATCTCCATTTCCCTCAGCTGCAGCTACACCATGACCACTCCAGTAACCAGAATCTGTCGTGTGAGCCGTTTCCTTCTACCTGTTTGTTATAAAGTTATTTTGCAACAACGTTGCCCTCTGTCCCTGGATCAGCTGTCACCACCAAGTTCCCCATCCTATCCCCGGACATCAAGTACATCAGCTTCTCCCTCCATAGTTCTTGCAACAACCCCGCCTGGCTGTTGGACAGCCCTCACGAGTCCCCATTACCAAGCACGGGACTTACGTGCCTAGGGCCGCAAACGCCAGCCACTCGGTATTCTGGGCCCCGGCTGATCCAGGCCCCAAGAAAAGGCTAGGCCTCCGTGGGGATGGGGGATGTTGCAACGCAGTGAGCGTAACAGAATGGAGTTAGAATCTGTGTTACTAGTCCCGCTATGTAATGACTCTATAGACGGGGCTGTGCCTCGGCGTTATGGCCCGCAAGTGATTGTGTATACAGCACACATCCCACGCACCCAGGAGGGTTAATATCCTGTAAAAAGAACCTATACGCTCTGGCTACATCTGAGGCCTGCAGCGTCTTAAAGCATAAACCCCTGAAGTCTGTGGGCACAGCAAGGAGCTGCCAGGCCCGCCAAAAATCCTCGCTGGTGGGGAATCCAGGCCACTTGCTAAGCTCCGCCCATGAGTGGGTGCGGGACCCACTGCTCGCATCCGTGGCGCGAGAGGAAATAAAAGCCCGCCACAGAACTGAGGGAAGAAAAGAAGAGCTTGACCTCCACCCGTTACACGAAGAGACTTCCTGCCAACATCCTCAACGCAACGCCAGAACTTTTTTTCGCTGTGGGACCAATTGTGGAGAGAGGTCGTTGAAATAATGTGGTTCCTCGCAAGAGGTAGAGTCTAGGACCAGCGTTCCCTTGAAGCTTTTGGGACCGTGATCATGGTCTCTGCCCAACCGATTGGAAGACCCTTCACGGGACCCCCCGGCTGCATCGGATGCATGACCGGGCCTCCGTCATACAGACCTACCCTGCGGTGCACTAACGGAAGCGTCATCGGCTTGATGAGTGATGATGAGGGAATTATATATGAAAGATATATTGACTATTTTGTGCTTTAGAATAAACTTGGAAAACACTTTCCCATTGCACTCTAGTGTTGTGCTGCCCTGCTGCCTGCCGCCCTGGTGGTGATTGTAGTGTAGAAATCTTGCAGAAACCTGACACGGTTTGTATCAGTTTGATTGGATCCTTTGTCGGCCACCTAGGAGTTCAGGGCCCACTGACCGGCGGATAGTGGTGCGCCCCCTTCCCTGTGTACTTAGCTTCTGTGTGTGGGTGTGACAGGGTGGCGGGGCGTCCGGGTTTGTTATGCAAAGTCTGATAAAGTGTGTCCACGTTGTTTGTGTACATTGTAGTTTGGCAGGGTCACCATATTCAGGATTTCTGGCGCCTGTTCTTCAATGAATCGGGCCCACCTGCACTGCCCTGACAGAGAACCACTCTTTTTTTGGTGCATTTTTAACATGGGGCTGGGACACTTCTAATCCGACTTGGTATAATAAATGTGACGCGGAACACTTCTTTAATCTTGCAACACCTAAGAACGTGCAAATCTGACAGAAACTGTCACAAGCCCTTAGTTAAATGTTCCAGTCGTTTTGTTCCTGTAATACAAGTTTTGTTATATTACGGTTTATATTCACTGACATCAGACCATTGGGATCCTTAATTTGGGGCACATATACACACCCCTGACAAAGTACACACTGCACAAGTACACCCCCTGCACAATGTACACACTGCACATAGTACAACCCACTGCACATATTAACCCCCCTGCACATAGTCACACCTGCACATAGTACACACTGCACATAGTAAAGCACCCCCTGCAATAGTACACACCCCCTGCACATAGACACCACCCTGCACATAGTATCCCGCTGCACATAGTAAACCCCCCCCTGCACATATACACACCGCACATAGTACCACCCCTGACACATCGTACACACCCCCCGGCACATACTGGCACATAGTACACACCCCTCATATAGTACACACTCCCCACACAATAGACACACCCGGCACATAGCAAGCACAACTGCCACATAGTACCACCCCCTGCAACATAGTACAACCCCCTGCCATATATACACCCCCCACACACATAGTACACAGCCCTGCACATGGTCAACACTACACATAGTGCACACACTACCCATAAGCACACCTGCACATATACAAAACTTGCACATAGTACAACACTCTGCACATAGTACACACCTGCACCTAGTCCACTCTGCACATGTACACCTCGCACATAGTACACACTCTGCACATAGTACACACACTCTGCACATAGTACACCCTCTGCACATAGTAATCTCTTCACATATACACTCTGCACATAGTACACTCTGCCACAGTACACACCCTCACCATAGCAAGGACACTGCACAATAAACCCAACCCTGCCATAGCACAAACACACCCCCCTGCAATTTTAATATACACCCTGCCCATAGTCGCAACTGCACTAGTAACACACCGCCCCCTGCACATGTACACACCCCCTGCACATGTGACACGCCCCCTTCACTACACATAGTCCATACTGTACTTGTCCCCCCTGCACATATCACATAGTCCAACTGTACATAGTACCCCCTGCACATAGTCCACACCCTGACCATATACTACCCCTGCACATAGTACCCCTGTCCATATCCATACTGCACATAGTACACACCCCCTGCACATGAGTACACCCCCTTCACTAGCACATATTCCATACTGTACATATTACCACCCCCTGCGCATAGCCATAGTCCATACTGTACTATATCCCTCACCTAGCACATATCCATACTGTCATAGTCCTACCCCCCCCCTGCACATAGTACACAACCCCTGCACATAGTGCAAACAACCCCCTCACATAGCACATATCCATACTGTACATAGTACCCCTCACCCCCCCTGCACTAGCACATAGTACTCCACCCTGCACTAGTACGCATCCCTGCACTAGTCGCCCCTGCCCAATAGTACGCCCCCTGCACATAGTAACTCACCCTGCACATATACGCCACCGGGCACATAGTACCCACCCTGCACCTATACACCCCCTGCACACACAACAACCCCCTCACATCACACCCTCCCCTAGTCCCTACTGCACATAGTACACACCACCCCCTGCCATAGTCCACCCACCCCCTGCACCTAGTACAAACACCCCCTGCACAAGTCCATACTGTACATAGACCCCCGCACAAGTACATAGTCCATACTGTACTAGTACCCCCTGCACATAGTACACCACCCCCCTCCATAGTACACACCACCCCCTGCTCATAGAACACCCCCTGCACATGCACATATCCCAGACTGTACATATACCACCCCCTTCACACATAGCACACTGCCATACTGCACATAGTACGCACCCTGCACCTCAGTAACGCCCTGCAACTAGTACGCAACCCCACATATTACCCACCCTGCCATAGTCGCACCCTGCACATTACGCACCCTGCACCTAATTACCACACCCTGCACATAAGTACCCAAACCCGGCACATATACTCACCCTGCACCTAGTAGCGCACCCGCACATAGTACTCCCCCCCCTGCACTAGTACTCCCCCCTGCCATAGTACAACCCCCCTGCACATGTTAGCCTCCTGCACATAGTACGCACTGCACTAGTACACACTACACCTACTATACCACTGCACATAGTACAACCCCCTACACATAGCACAACCCTGCACATAGTAAACACCTTCATAGTACAACACGACACGTAGTAGACCCTGCCATACGTAGTACACGCACTATGACTAGTACACACCTGCACATAGTACACACCCTGCCACATAGTACCACCCCCTGCCATCTAGTAACACACCCCCACACCTAGTCCCAGCCCTGCACATAGCAACACACTAGCCATAGTCACACCCCCTGCACATAGTACACTACCCCCTGCACATCTACACCCCCCCCCCCACACTGTACACCCCTGCAACATGGTAACACACTACACATGTGCCCACTACACATACACAACCCTGCAATAGTACACACCCTCCTGCCATAGTACAACACTCCCCCCTGCACATAGCACATAGTTCCATACTGTCATAGTACCACCCCCCCTGCACATAGCAATAGTCCCTACTGCAACATAGTACGGCACCCTGCACTAGTACGCACCCTGCACATAGTACGCACCCTCGCAACATAGTACGCCACACTGCCTGTACGCACCCCTGCCCATAGTACGCACCCTGCACATAGTACGCACCCGCACATATGTAACGCACCTGCACATAGTACGCACCCTGCACATAGTCCCCCCCCCTGCACATAGTACACACCCCCTGCCCATAGTACACACCCCCCTGCACATGTAACGCACCCTGCAAGAGTCCACCCTGCACATGTACACCCCCCTGCACATAGTACGCACCCTGCACATAGTACCGCACACCGCTGGGCACATAGTACCAACCCTGCAACTAGTACCACCCTGCACATAGTAACGCACCCTGCCACATAGTAACTCACCTTCACATGTACGCACTGCACATAGTCACCTACACTACTATACCGCACATATTACACACACTACACAGCACCCCCCTGCACTCATACACACTCTGCATAGTACAACACTACCCTGTAGAACGCCTGCACTACGTAGTACCCACTATGCATAGTACAGCACCCTAGCACATGTACACAACACCCCTGCACATAGTACACACCCAGCCATAGTACAACACTGCGCATAGTACGCAACCCTCAATAGTAAACGCCACCCTGCACATAGTACGCAAACCCAGGATGCACATAAGTAACACACCCCCTGGCACATCTACACACTGCACATAGTACGCACCCTCACATAGTACACACCCCCTGCCATAGTACAAAATAATTACAGTGAAGGGGGCGCTCTAAGCCAGGGAGTGTTATACTCTCCGCCTCCATGGCTTCTTAAAACCAATTTACATCTCAATTCATAGTTGATTTTCTGTGTGATGTCACCGCACCAGGCCATGAAGGAAACGTCATCTAGAAGCTGCTCATGTGCTTGACAACATACTGCTACATACTACTACCTGATGACAGGTTCCCTCCTTACCCCGTGTGCCCTGCGACACCTCTGAATGTCCACATGGATCTGCCGGGGTAGACGGGGACCTGTAGTAAATGTTTCTGGGCAGCTGATGCCATGGGGGGCTTTGATTTCCAGCCTTAGAGGGGTTGTCTATCGTCATGTAGGGCACTGGCCGGTCCCCTTATACATCCCACAGCCCCAAGGGCAGTGATGGAGAACCTTTTGGAGTCCGAGTGCCCAAACTTCAACCAAAATCCACTTTTATATGTTGCAAAGTGCCAACATGACATTGTAAGCGGTAACTTATTGACCCCTACTGTATCACAGGTTTCAATCGTATTGCTGTCCTGAGTTCACCAATATAATAGAAATATGATGGAGAAAATCTGGATTGTAGCTTCCCCCCAGGGTCCCAGAGCAGGAGCTCCAAAATAATCTCCCTGTCCACATTTTCTCGTTTCTCCTGTACCCCTCACCAATCTGATATTGGGGCTGTCCTGTGGATAGGATTTCCTGATGTTTGGCCTTTATTGATGGTGTGAACAGGTCCCTGTGATTCTGGGGACGTCTGTGTATACAGGATGGATGGTGTCACCCCCGCCATGAATCCTGGAGGCAGAACAGGTCCCTTTGATTCTGGGGACGTCTGTGTATACAGGATGGATGGTGTCACCCCCGCCATGAATCCTGGAGGCATGCAAGCATGTCCCTGTGATTCTGGGAGTCTGTGTAATACAGTGGATGGTGTCAACCCCCGCCATGAATCCTGGAGGAGAACAGGTCCCTGTGATTCTGGGGACGTCTGTGTATACAGGATGGATTGGTGTCACCCCGCCATGAATCCTGGAGGCAGAACAGGTCCCTGTGATTCTGGGGACGTCTGTGTATACAGGATGGATGGTGTCACCCCCGCCATGAATCCTGGAGGCAGAACAGGTCCCTGTGATTCTGGGGACGTCTGTGTATACAGGATGGATGGTGTCACCCCGCCATGAATCCTGGAGGAAGAACAGGTCCCTGTGAGTCGCCTACAGGAGGCGCAGATCATGGGGAAGGATATTAGACCCCTGGAGATTTTATTTATGGGGCACGTCCTGAGTGTCACAGATAGGAGTCGCCCTTCTAAAACTTTGGGTGCAGTGAAGTTGTTGTTAGAGACTTGGGCAGGTTGTTGGTTGTTGTGGATGTGTAATATGTGTACATGTAACGTATAGAGCCTCCGCCTATAGATGATGTATGTGCCGGCTGCTGTATTGTGGCGTCTCGGGTTACCGGGTGGGTGCTGGGTGCTCGTCCTCCTGCTGCTCAGTGATCACTTTCACTTCTGTCAGGGAAGTATAAAGAAACGCAACTCGCCCCTCCCCCACAGCATGAGCCAAGCAGATCTACCCCTCGAGGGGCAAACAATGCAGAGGTGACCCCCTGCCCCCGGACCTGCTGACACATCCCTCTCCTCCCTCTGTACAGGAGCCGCACGTGTCCCCGTGTATGTGTGTGTGGGGAGACAAATTCATACTGGCAATTGGTTTTTGCCCTCGATGTGCACCGGACCCCAGATATTATAGTATTATACCCCCGCTCTAGTGTAGCACCACCAGGTATTATACCCCC